>CM068956.1:3966100-3982433 GCA_035128595.1 Eptatretus atami | reverse complement strand
CAGTGATATTGAGCTTGTATACATCAGTTCTGATTGCTATCTAATTCAGGGCTGGTGGAATACCACCTCATCGCCAAAATGCCTCATCAATCTGAGCTTCAAATACTGCTTTATGTATTTGATGGCCTTTTCGTGGTCAACACCATGTGTTTACAGAAGCGTTGAATTTTCGAAGAAGATTGCGCATTATCGATGCCTTGCCAGATGCTTCAAATCTGTTTTAAGGCCATCAATTAAGTCCCGGAAAGCGCTGGTGTATTGATCTTCATTTTCACTGGCCTTAAAAGTGCGATATTTGATGTTTGACTTACTGGTGTACTTTGAAAAGCATACTTTGTGATATTTTGCTTCAGCTGCCACAAGGAAGTCATTGTTTTGTCCTCTACTCTCCTCACCGCAGGCAGGTCGGTGATCTTTCTGTCTTCTACAGTCTCCTCTCCAGTCTCACCCCCCTTGCTCTGTCAGCGATTTGTACCCACCATATTTCCACAGGGCGCTCAAGGTCCGCCAACAACCCCTTCTGGTAAAACATCCAAACACGAATCACTGCTCACCTTCACTCTTTCATTCTTCTTTTTCCCCGCCTTTGGAATAAACTCCCTCACTCTGTTCAATCCATTCTTCCCTCCAGCCTTAAAAACAGCTGTTCACCACCACCTCTTATCGTCCCCATCCAAAACCTCGATCTTTTCTACCCCGTTAACCCACCACAAACCCACCTCCTCAAATTCCCTGCTTTCCTTCCTGAAAGTCCCTGTAGTGTCCATCTTGTATACCACATGTTACCTGCCCCATCCCTCTCCCTTCCAAAGATCTCCTAATATCTCTTGTTCCCCACTGTTTTGTCCTTCTCACTCCCACCTCTCTGTTTCATGCCCCCCTCGCTGTGCGTTGTGTGTTAGCTCTCATACGAGCCTCGACAAGGTATACAAATATAAAAATAAAATAAAAAAAACATGTCCAAGGTGGTCTGAAACCAAATTGGTGATCTGAGATGAGGTTGTTGGAGAAAAGGAGGTTTCATATCAACTGTAATGTTGGATTCCATGACCTTGCTGATGTTGGAATAAGCTCATAAGTCGCAGTTGAGAGGATCAGTTTTTGCTCCTTTTTATGTAATGCAGTGATGTTGGCAGATTTGCAAGCAGATGGAAGATGACAAAGCACAAATGACAGAGTGAAAAGTGCAGAGAGAGGATGTGAAAGAGCAGCAGAGCAGGTTGTGGTTGAACGAACTTTCCCCACCTTCTTCGGTGCAAGACACAGTGTACAGGAGCAGTTGAGTATGAACGGGAAGGATGGGTACCGAGAGCGAGGGTTGGGACACGATTTGGAGTAAACACAGAATTGAGGCATTTGGCTTTCTCACGAGCGGAGTCGGCTGTGGTGCCATTTTAAGAGAGGAAGGGATGGAATAGGGGCATAACACAAGAGACAGACTTAACAAGGCGCCACCAGGTTTTAGAGGGGGGAGACATTTGAAAGTCATTCTTGAGGTTGAACAGATGTTGTTTTCTCACTCTCTTGAGAGTGGACACAAACTTGGTGTGGACTTTTTGGAATGCACTGAGATTGCTTTGCGTCAGATTTGCCTTACAGGAAGAGAAGGCAAGTTGTTTCATCGTAACTGCCTCACCACAGGATTCAGTGTACCATGGGCAGGAATAAGGGTAGGATAATTGAAGACTAGATGGGATGTGTATGCGTGTGTGCATTCTGTGGAAGAATTACCAGGCTGAGTTAATATCAAGGGCAGTAGATATGGAGACCTGTGAGATGGCTGCTTGCAGTCCCTGCCAATCTACTCAAATGAACTTCCAGACTCACCAGCGTTGAGGCAGCTCTTTGAGAAAAAACAGAGAGATGTTGACACTCACAGCATGTGATCAGATGAACCAATTTGAGCGAGGAAGAGCAGGAGACACTTGCAGGAAAGTTAGTCATCACCAAGTCCAGATGGGAGGATTTGCCATTGGGAGAAATCGGGTTGGAAAGTTCACAGATTGAGTCAGTCCCGTGGAATCAAGAAGTCCTTTGCTGAAGTGCCATGGCTGGTGAGAGGTATCAACACCCAGCCAAGTTGCATGGTGATCATTAAATCGCCACATGTGAGAAAGAGTGGATGAGTGGTTCGAAGTTTGTCCATGTTGTCTAAGAGAGAGGTGAGATGGAATCGTCACTGTTAGGACGATGGCACAACACGCAGATGAGCAAGAGGTGGGGGTGGAGGAGGTATTCCTGGGGTTGGGAGTTGTAAGGTCAGCACAAGGTCAGTGGGAAATTGAGTTGTGAATGAAAAGAGCAACTCTGCTGCTGTGGTGTGGTTCAGGCCTTTCAAATCAGAGGAGACAGTGACCGGGGAAAGGCACGAAGGAGTCGGGCATCCTGTGAGTTTCTCGGATTGAAAGTTCCTTGTAGTTCCTCGGATATTGATAAAGTAGACATTATAGCAGCAACCCGTTCAAATTCCTGACTGCTGGGGAGGCAATGGCAAACCCCCTGCATATCCTTGCAGCCATGACTTGGTTTGTCATCAAACATAATTCACAGCATCAAATTGTCAAATGCAGAAAAGTAAAGTATTGTTAATTATTCTTCTCAATATTTCGATGCAATGTAAGAATAGGAAGCATATACACTCACCCTTTTCGGTTTCTTCATCCCTGATATCAACGTAAACACTAGTTTTTCACTCTTCCTTTCCAAAGAGAGGTCGTGAGAGAACTTGCACCGATCTCCTTTTTTACACTGGCCTTGCTTATAGAATGCACAGACCACAGATTTTGGGTCAGCTCCTGCAAAGAACCATTGTAATTTACGTATTTAATCAAGAACACATGAAAACTAAAAGTAATACGATTCCATGGGAAACAGAAAAGCCCATCAGAATATATTTTTGAGATAAATAGTAAATTTTAAGCAAATCTTGATTGGAGCCTTTATTTTGCATGCAAGGATGTTTTTTGAAGACTTGACTGGTGATAACATTTTATAAATCACAAAAGAAGGACAATAGCAACAGAACCACAAAGATAACTGCCTGCAGGTTAACATCAAGCTGTTCACAGTCATTTTGTCTGGACAGCTTATTTCCTTCAGAGTTTCACCGTCTTGTCGTAGGCATGTGACTTGGCCACGTGCTACTTCAGGATGTACCACACTCATTGCTCTAGAAGCTGCCATCATTCGTTTTGGAGCTGAGGTTTACAAAACCAGTAAGGCCTTCCTGATGCCATTTGTTTTTCTTTCAGGCATTATATTCTTAGCCTTTGGTTAAAAAAAGAAAAACCTATCCAGTAAACCTTCAATATCATGGGTTCAGATATCACTGGCAACCGATTTAGTTACCGCGGGATTTCATGTTGGCCAATTGCAGTTTTTGAGCGAGATGAGTCATCGTTTGCATCCGCGTGTTCAATTACTGTACCTCCAATTACGAGCCTTTTGTTGTTCTTGTGCACCGTTTTAATGAGCCCAAACGTAGAACAATTGACAAAGTTAGTTGTGCCAAAAAGCAGAGAAAGGTTATAAACATTGTGCGAAAAACATTGAGTTGTTAGATAGGTTGGCAAGAGGTGAAAGAGTGGCATATGTGGGCACCCCATTACGGATAGATGAATTGACTCTGCGGTATATCCGTAAAAGGAGGAGGAGAATTGGGACCATACTCTGTGCAGAGCGTTGGTGCTGCTTAAGCAGTCTCTGGCTATGGGCACAATCCTGGATGGGTTGCCACTCCGACACAGTGAGTCAAATCTGATATCCGTAAAAGTGAGTCAAATATCCATTCAAGTGTTGCCCACCAGCACTCCGCAAGCGCATCATTCCAGTCCTGTGATCCTCATATTGAAAGAAGAGAAAAAGCGCTCAATGTTTGCAATGAGGACCAAACAGAAAAAAGTGCCTTTGAGTGGACCGGTGATATGGGAAAATCATTGCGGATTTACCAACGTTTCCACGCCAGCACAGGCTGGTTTGAGAAATTCAAATAACATTCGACCTCGATCATTTAACATTAGTCGGGAAAGCAGCATCGGCAGACAATGATGCTGCAGATAACTACCGACAGCAGCTCAAGGAACTGTGGAGGCAATTTCTCTTAAATTAGCCTCATGGTATTTTCAGTGCGATGGTAAAAGAAAATGTAGCAATTAAACTTAATTGATAATTAACCTGGGAAGTAAAGGTTTTATCACATATAACATGTATTGATGAAACTTCAATGGAAATGTCCGATTCAAATACAACATAATTATTACATTTATCTGCTTTATGAGTATGTATCTGTTTTCAATATATGTATCCATTTGCATGTTCAACAGCCTTATATTTCTTTACTGTATTGGAAGGTTACCAGGCTGCGATTAAACATCAGAATCCCTTACCCAAACAGACTGGCCTTCAAATAATCTTTATACAGTAGAATATAATTTTCTATATTCTCTTTAGCTTATTAACATATACACTCAATATTAAGGGATCCTCATATATTAAAAAATTCTATGCTGGTGCCGAAAGTTCTGGCTGAACCCTTTGAAGCTGGAGTCTGGCGACAATGGAATGTGTGCCTTGATAGTGTCCATATGTCTGCTTTTGAACCATTATAATCCTTTTAGTCGTAATGTTGTTTTCCAGCCATTTGATGTTGACCTCTAAATGTTTAACCTTTGAATAACCAATGTTTAGTTGACCTCTGAATAACCAATGCCAGAAGGCCTCGAGTGATCACCTTCCCGATCCCTTCAAAGCTGGTCTCAAGAGTATCTTATCTTGAGTACCACCAGATATCTTCCCCCAATCTCACCCCTCCCCATTTTTGCTTAGTATGAAAGGACTCAACATCCATGTCATATTAGAAAAGAGGACGAAGCAGGTTGCTTGTATGTTGTTACTCAATTCTCTTTTTCCATTATGATGTTTTATTAAATAAATGCTTCACTCTTCAACAATAATTGAATTCTTCAAAAGAACTAATCAAGGCGAAGGGATTTATGCTGAAGCGGTCTTTAAATGGTGATGGGACTGGGATTATTATTGAAGAGGATGCCATCTGATGCCTTCCTTTCCAAGCAGGAAAGAAAGGATTCCAGCAAGGTAGGTGGTTCAGGATCGTCTCCCCATCTCCTATGTGGCAATGCTACAAGTGACATAAAGCCAATGCTGTTCTTCCCTGTCGCTGAATCCCTGCCCCTCTTCCCCGCTCCTCCCTCCAAGAGCATCGACATCATCCCGAGCTAAGTCTTGTGGCTTAAATTTACAGCGAAGTACAGCACGATCACCTAATATTCTTACTCAACCGACTCACCATTTTGTAAAAATAAATAAAATCACCTCACCATTTTGGAATAGATTTAAAAGATAAAAGTTTTGTGTTTTTGTTTATTTATTTACATGTTTCTTTCAATGTTAACATGCTTTATATATCCAAGACATAAAAAGGCTCTTTCGAACCACTCACTGACTGACTGATATTAAAGTTCGGTGCTTCCGGGTGCCGTAGAAAGTTGAAATTTTTGCGTGCCAATGGACATTGAAGCCAGTCCACCAGAAAATAATAAATTTAAAAAAAAATTTAATCACGAATCGTCGGAATATCCATAAATGAAAACATAAATAAATGAAAATAAATAATGAAAGAGCAAATGCAGGTGAGCGACCCGAGACAATGGGAAACATCGGCTCGTATGCTTACACAATGTGTAAGCACACCCCGCTAGTATACACGATAAGTACACGTTCCCTATGAGAGCAGGCCCGGGGAGTTGCGTTATCTATCCTTATTGAAGCGTGGAATTCAAAATACCTCAACTGCACGAAAAAAACGTGTGGACAGGGATTCAGGAGTGTCAAAGGTGGGGACTTGTAACACCCTCTCTACCTGGAGCGGCACGACATGATACAAATTTCGAGAGAATTTGCACTCCCCTTCTCCGGGACCACTGGCAAAAGATAAAAACACCCTATACACTAATTGGGTAATGCTGATACCTCTGTAGCAAGTCAGGATGTAATTGCCCAGAGCTGTAGGAGGAGCAGCGTGAAAAACGAACACAAAAGACACACAAACAACATCAGTCCGTGAATTAGAGTAAGAATTTTACATGTTATTTTAATTGTGAATGTGTATATTTTAGCCGTCGCCAACTTCCTCCATATTTTCTCGAAAGCCTGAAACGAAGCCTCCCTTTTCCCTATTGGCCCTTGGTTTTAACTATCGCCTCTGCAATGTATACAAAGAGAGATGCAGTGTGGCAAGAGAAGTAGCACAGCTGGATGATGTTGGATGAGGCCGCCTGTAAATGCTGCAGTAAATAGAGATGATGAACAGTGTGCACAAATCACCAGTCAACATTCAGCACACGCAGGTGGGAGAGAGTGAATGCTCAGCCCCTTTACCTTTCACACATCGGCTTACGGTCACCACTGAAGGTCCCAAAATTCACTCACAAAAATAAAAATAGCTCCGCAAAGCGGGCGTAACCCTCAGCCCCTTGACGCAAACCAATTTCAAGATGGTGGCCATATTGAAAATCGCAGCAAGCCCATTTCGAAAGAGAACCTTCCTCTACTCAACCCAACACACCAGCAAAAATGGATTAATCGAACAAGGCGTTCTCCTCGAAATTGGACGGAAACCAATTTCAAGAATGGCTGCCGTGGCGCCACAGTGAAAATCGCAGCATGCCCATTTTGAAAGGAACCTTCCTCTACTCAACCCATTATACCTCGCCAGAATAAAATCAATCTGTGAAGCCGTTCTCAAGTTATTGTCCGCGAAACCAAATTCAAGATGGCTGCTCTAGCCGCCATATTGGAATATCGGATTTGTGCTGAATATCGAAAGGAACCTTCCTCTAAACACCCCCATTATATCACACAAAAATGAAATCAATAAGTCAAGCCGTTTTCAAGTTATTGTCCGGAAACCAAATTCAAGATGGCTGCCCCAGCGCCTAATTGGATATCGCATCGCACTGATTTTACGAAAGGACCTTCTCTAACCACCCCCATTATACCCCATGAAAATAAATCAATCTGTCAAGCCCGTTCTCACAGTTATTGTCCGGAAACCAAATTCAAGATGGCTGCCCTAGCCGCCATATTGGATTATCGCATCACACCGATTATCGAAAGGAACCTTCCTCTACGCAGCCCCAACACACACTGCAAAAATGGATTTAATCGGACCAAGGCGTTCTCCTCGAAATCGACGAAACCAATTTCAAGATGGCTGCCATGGAGCCACAATGAAAATCGCAGCGCGCCCATTTTCGAAATGAACCTTCCTCTACTCAACCCCAACATACCCTGCAAAAATGGATTTAATCGGACAAGGCGTTCTCCTCGAAATTGACGGAAACCAAAAGTTGACAGAGCGCCCGGACGGACCGCCCGCCGGACAACGCCCCTTAGCCAATTCAGGCGAGGGTAAAAGCAGGAAAAGTAAAACTTTGTGTGAAGTTTAAAGTTGCCAAGACAATTATATTGCATAGAAATAAGTACAAATAAGAAAATAAAAATGTAGGAAAGCAAATGAAGGAGTGAGGATGAGGGAACTTAATGGTTCCAAACAGTGGAAAGATGGCGATGTTGCGAATTTTGGAGGCAACAATTGTAGACGATGTTGGATGAACGAAGTGCAAGTGATGATTTGATGGCACTGCTCTGTCAACAGTGCTGCAGGAAACTAGATAGAAGCATTGTGAACATATTAGTGGGCAACTTAGCATAACAATTGTGCTTTTGTGAGGAAAGCACCAATTTGGCCACACTAGTAGCTACATATTATGAACAGATTTTGGATATTGGGCCATCTCAAATTCAGCCGCTGATGCTGTGGCAGCCTTTTCCACTGCCATCAAAAAATTTTGAGATGGCCCAATATCCAAATCTGTTCATAATATGATAGGCTACTAGTGTGGGCCAAATTTGGTGCTTTCCTCACAAAATGCACAATTGTTATGCTATATTTAGCTAAGTTGCCCACTATATGGGTAGGTATCACAAACACTTGGAAGAAGAAAGGCACTGTTACGCAGCTCACAATTAACCAGCACCCTGAACATTAATCCCAAATCAAGATGATGTTACCACCGAGCCATGGTGGTTGTAGATGCAATTTTTCCTGAAATCAGCATAATGGGTTTGAGGGTGATAAAACAATAATAAACTAGGTTTTTAGAGGCTTGATATTAAAATAATATATTGTAATAGAAAATTGTACTTAAATATAGTATCATTTATGTGTTTGAACATGTATCCTACTTTTAATTAACATTATCATATCTCCTTTGAATGGAAGATCACCTGGACAATTTTTTAAAAAAATGTATGCGACAGAGCCCACTTTTTCCAGGAAGCCAGATTCATAAAAGAGTTGTAATCATTTAAACGCTATCTAAAGGATTTTTTATAAAAGGCATCCTCGAACAAGTTGGAATGTGGGTCAAAAGAAAATGTCCAGGATGTATTCACCAAGCTCTAATCACTTTCAAGGATAATATTTCTTCCAGTCTGGGAGAATGTAGAAAGACGCGACTTTTAAAAACGCGACATAACTATAAAATTTACAAATGCAAAAAAGAGTTGAAGTTTGACATCCTTCTCGCGAGCCTTTCTGTGTGGCGTTTGTTTTTTCTCTGGTGCTGGAAGAAGATTAACACGTCTGGAATTTTGAAATAAATGTTATAACCATTCAATCCAAGGTCAAGCTGGGGTGTTTGTATGAAGGCTGAAGATAAGCTTTACCTGGAGGATGCCAAAGCCTTAACAAAAGGTGGCGCCAGCGAAAACTAAAAAAACGATGCCTCACGAAAACTATCTATAATATGACTAAAACTCTCCATCTTGTATGTATGTATGTATGTATGTATGTTCTCGAAATATAGCAAAACGGAACAGGATAGGCAAAAATTTTTAAGGGCCACCCTTACTTTCACCATTCGCCTGCGGTGTGGCAGTATCAAGTTTCGTTCAATCGGGCAAATCAAAAAAAAATTATTAAAATTAATTCCCTGATTCAGTCAAGTATCTTTGTGGGAGTATTTGATCAATGCAACGAAACACCAGCGGATAGTTCGCCTGGAGCTATCTTTTTTTTTTTCTTGAAATTATTTTTTTTCATCACCCTGTCACAAACGGGAACCCAACGGGTTCCAAGGGTGCATCTAGTAAGGAACTAAATTCTCCCATGTATTTCAGTGATTCTTGGAACGAGTCTTGTAATCCTGTCCCTCCCATAGGCGCTATAGTAATGTGTTTGGATGTTCAATAACTATGTCTAAAATTGTACAGGAACTCCGTAAGTTCCTCAACAGTGGGAACCACCAACAAAACAGAGAGACACCGATGTAACGTTTCAGAGGTCAAGCTCTCAGGAATAGTAGATGACAACAGTGATGCTTAACAATTTGTAAAAGCGCATTTTAGAAGCGACGGAACACCAAAGCCTGACTGATAAAACTATTTTCACCCTGAATGTATGAATGAATGAATACAATGTAGCTTTAATGGCATTTTCAGTGTAAAGCAACATTTTGTTCATATGTGAAAGTTTTAATTAAGAAAGAAAAAATTGGTTTTTACCAATTTTTTTAGTTGTTCCTGCAAGCTTGGCGTGCACATTTGTCTTTTCAGTTTTGGTACGCCTACAAGGCCCAGAGGCAATACGCTCATGTAACCTCAATGGTTGGAAAAGATGGAAATCATTCAGTGACACATCTGCACTACAGAGGAAGTGCAGAAATTTAAAAATGGCATTTGTTCAGCCTTCTGATCGAAGGAAGCTCATTTGACCGCCTCCTGATGCTTATTGTATGAAGTTTGAGGGAGAAATGAATAGTTTTTTTCACACTTAAATATAGTGTTGAATTCACATAAAAATTTTGTGCCTGATATATTCACAGCAGAATTGAAGAACAGATAGCCACAATTGAAAAGCAGATAAAGTCCAAAAGAAAAAATAATAAATGCAATCAAACTCTTACCTGTTGCTTACTTTAATGTGCAGCCAACGCACAGGTTTGAAAAGAGCGGAATTGAGTTTCCCAATTCCTTTAACTTATCCTCAGATTCTTTACTTTCTTGTCCTGGTCCTTTGCCACACGCCTGTATAAAAAAGCATGTGAATGAATAAGAAAAGCAAAACAACAAAAATAATTATCAACGATGGAGTTGTTATTCAAACAACTAATCTGTTGGCAAGTCAATTTTGTTTTTTCTTCAAGTTCCGAAAATGTTTAGAAGCAAGGGTCCATCAGTCAGGAGTAGATATTAACAGGGAATGGTCTCTGGAAATGACAGCAGAAACATAGATAGGTATAAACTTGAATTTAGATAGGTAACCGGGAGAAGCTATTGGAAAAGAGGGGTAATAGATACTTGGCAGGACACCAAGGAGGTAGTTTTATTTAGGCAAGTAGGTCATTGTGATACACATACAAGAAATATAATACAAATGTATGTAATATATATATAGATATAGATATATATATATTATATATATATCATAATATATATATATTATATATATAAAATAACACTGAAATCCTTCAATACAGCGCGTGTGGTGAAGCAAATGAGTACACTAAGTTACAAATATGCAATTTATGCTTTTTCCAGTTGAAAAAAATTAAAAGCGTACTTAATAATTTGAGTAAAATCTTGTTATTATTGTGATAAGCAGCCTTTATATATAACAGAAGGAATGAAATCGTTGATACAGCGTGGCAGGGGGCCGCAAAAGAATCGATGTAAAATAAGAAGAACTTAGGCTTTCAGCGCTTCGGCACGAATGCCATGGTGGGTCGGAAATGACGTCTTTCGTTCGTTCGTACATGGAGGGGAGCGTTTCTTGGTTTTTTTCGGTCAAGCAATAAAATTCAATGGTTTTTCACATATACAACACATTAGTTTCAAACAAATTTCGCATGTGAAATACTCGGTATTTCCGTCAATTGTGCGCCATTTCCGTCTAGGTTCGCACTGCCATCTACCGGGCGGCGTCATTGGCTCACTTGAGGAACGTGGGGGGGGGGGGACACTCGGGGGACATTTGCAAACTCGTGCAATTGTTAAAACTAAAAAAACATGGAGGGATGGAATATAAAAAAACAAACAAACAAGGTAGGAAATGACATGTCACATTATGATGCCAGCAATAACGCACCACAATCCTATGCATGACATCTTTTAACGTTTACTTTTGGTTGTGGGATTGTGCGGTTGTGAGAAAGATCCCTTTGATGCTCATCCATTAGAGGATTGCAGTGTCGTGTTGTGGCATTCGGTAATTTGACGTGTCATTCCTACCTTGTTTGGTTGTTTGGTTTTTTTTAGATTCAATCCCTCTGTTAAAACAATTTTTTAAAACTTTTTTTTTCTTCTTGTTTCTGGCAATTTTAAAGTAATAAAATGCTTAATGTTTTTAATATTCAATCGACGTTTGGTATGGATTAAATCTCATGTTATTCAAATTGTTTAAACACTTGAGTCAGTTGATTTTGAGGGTATGGGGTACATAACGTACTACTTTTGGAAATGGTTCTCTGTCCATTTCCCCCTTCCCTCAATTCCTGGCTGGTCTGGTTGAGTCCTCAATTTTAACCTCGATTTATTTTTCGTTATAAAAACGATGAATGTTTTTTGTTTTGTTTTTTTTTTTAATTTGGGGTTGCGCACAACCAGCCCAAAGACAAAGTAACTTCCTCGCGTGGAATCCCAATCAATCTGTTTTTTCCCCACGTAAAAGAGTTTTACAGTTTTTACAATAGTTTTTAAGGCAAGAAGTACAATTGGGCGATTAAGCGATCTTCCTCATGTGGTCTTTAGGATGTATTTTGGCGTCTTTTTAGTCTTGGTAATTCATCGAGGTTATTGGCTTTTAAAATGCTTAGGACTTCACTCTTTAGGAGTTTATGAGATGATCATTGTGTCATATTTGAATGGGTGGCAATTTTTTGCCCGCACTCTCCTTTATATGGGCTGTACGCTCCATGATAATGAATTGCGATGTCTGGGAGACGTCTCGTAAGCAAAAAAAACCAAAAAAAAACCCCGTGGACCCTTTATGAGCACAGATTTTTGATGGCGGTCGATACGTTGGCTAGCATGTGATGAAGGTTGTGGTCAAGCTTTCATCGAAATTGTGTGTGTAGTTTTGGAGAAGAGCAAAATACCTAAATTTTTGGAGGGGGTTCACCCCCCAAAAACACCGTAGGATCCACCTACATTAGTGGCCAATTTTTGAATGGGTAATAATACGCTTCAGTTAGGCATCAAGTATATGAACTGTGGCCAAGTTTCATACAACTCGTTGTGATTTGTGTTCATAAATATAATGACGAAGTGTTTTACAGACTTGACTCACTCACTCACGCTGCAGACACTGCTCGATCACACTCAGCTCGACTCGATAAAAGCCAGGTGAGCAAAATATATGCAAGCATGTGAAAGCGCAGACCCGAACACAACACACCACACACACACACAACATGTGACACACCACACACAACACACATCACACACACACACACACCACCACAACACACACACATCAGCGCGCAGTGGCTCAGAAACGGAGGAGATTCCATTGGGGGTGGATCGGCGTCGCGCGCTAGTTTTCTATGGCGTTGTGTTACAGAGGGAGCCTCGTGCCGCGGCAACCTCCACACCTCCTAACATCTTCCCTCCTCGGGATACGAGGCATGAGAAGGAGGCTGACAAGAATGCTTGCTCAAAGCCATGGTGTGACAATGATAGCGCAAATTAAAGAATAATTGAATCAGAAGAGGAAATTAATAACCTGAAGGGCATCGTGGAGCGGCATACCTTCCGCACACAATGCCTCATCCACGAAGAATACTGTCGGGCCCAATACATTTTTGGATACCGCTGTGCCTGTTTATCGTTTTTGCCCCCGATCTCATGATGGTGAAGAAGTCACTTTAAAATTAAATAAATTCTCGTATCCGATCCGGATTCCCGATCTTCACCAAAAATCGAAAGATTTATTCCTCGCCAACACACCCAACCTGTCCACCAAATTTAATTGAATCCATGCAGCAACTTTTTAAATATGTCTGCTAATATAACATTTTTGGCCACGATCCTCTCAATGGTGGCAAATCACTATTTAAAAATTTTGAAGTAGGTCAGATTCGGATGCCGGATCTTTCACCAAATCAGTTCACCCTGTGTCACACCAGCCCAACTTGCCACAAAATTTCATCTGGATCGTCCACAACTTTTTGGAGATGTCGCTGACACAGCTGAACAAACAAACAAACACAAACAGAGAGGGCGTGAAAACATAGCCCTCCTTTACGCTTCGTTGGCAGAGGTAATAAAGGAATGATTTTAGAGGGCATTGAAAGCATGAGCAGCCAATGATTTTTGAAAATTCGAAAATAATATTACTAATGCGTGAAAGATCTTTAATTGGAAATAATTGAAATTTCCTCAGTTTGGAAATGGGCCAAAACCACAGTCGAGTTGGAATGTGGATGTAGCCTTGCCAAAAATAAAAGGAAAAAGACGGTCCAGGAGACAAGCCAGGCCAGAAAGATTTGCAGGGATTGAGAGGGGCAGGTAGACCCCAACGGAGAGTGACCAACTCGCTGTTTGCGCGAAATGGCCTTGCTGTTTGAAGATGGCAACGAGACACTGCGGAGTCAAAGCTGGTGCTCCCCATTGCCCGACGTCAGCCGCACACGCGTGCTCCATGTCTCACCCTCGTTTGCTCCAGCCTGGACTGCAAGAAAGGATGCGTTGGGGTGAGGGCCAGTTCGGCCAACCACGGAGCAAGGAAAGACACTTCTGGCCATGTGAAAGCCAGGGCTATGTTGGTGACCTCGTCTCGCAAGAGATACAAGCATGGGAGCTTTTTCGGGTGTTTTAATGGGATGGGATGGATGAGGAGCTACAATTTCCGTTGGCATTGGGACTGTTTACACCTACAGCGCAAAAACACTGCGACAACCCACAGATCAGTTAGAACTTCCGCAGCTGAGAAATTGAGACCAATAGATTGGCGAGAAGTGAAAGCATGGAGCAGGAATGGAAAATCTTTGTGTGACTTTACATGTGCTCTGGAGGGGCGTAATCGCCCTGAATATTGGTTGGGATAAGATTTTAAATCAGGTTTTGGCTTAGCTGCCCAGGCTGGGCAGGTAACACCCAGTGGAATAGGTCGTCATTAAGATAGGGTTTTTGTTGTAGCACCACATCCTTCCCAATGCCTATCCAGGCGATGCATGACGTCATCGCGCTGGGCACCGAAGGAAGGGAGTACTCCGTTTGGTTTTTGGCCGGGCGATATCTCAAGCATCTTTTGGCTAGGAAGCTGAAATTTATGGAGAGAAGTGAGATGTGCTTTGTAAAAAATGGTATTTTTTGATGAATATCAATAGAATGGTTAATTAATTCCTTACTTATTTTTTTTCTCCTCTGGCAATATCTCAAGGCACCTTTTGAGCTTGGAAACTGATTACTTGGACATCGACAGTGACCAAGTGGATTTGGCGGTTAAAAGAGTATTTTTGATTCATTGATGAATCAATTAATACCTTTAATTTTTTCATTTTTGATGAATTAGCTTAATTTTCAAAGCATTACAGAATTGAAGGATGAACAGTGGTGTGTTTAGGTATGGCTATTTGGCAATTGATTGAGAAATTAATTATTTTCAACTATCATTATTTTAATTATGCAATTAAAATAACTGAATCAATTCAGATGATTGCACAGCCGCTCACTCCACATCCGTCTCGATATGCTGGCAATGGCGAGTATCATTTGTACAGTAATTTAAACCTCTAGAAGTAGCACCGCTTCCTCGCAATTCAGTCTCCATTGCTGTCATGGCGAAGGACTCCCCGGAATGTCTCGCGCTGGAGGATTTATTTATTTATTTGGCATGGGGGCGGTGTAACCTTTGAATGTACGCGCTAACTTTGCTTTGGTGAATGGTTAAATTGTCAGTTAGGGTAGGCCTGTTTGTGTTGTTTTATGTAATCTTCTCTCCCATCCTAGCAGTAGCCTGATCAAGGCAGGAAGAGGGTGGTTGATTGAATTTTTTTTGTTTTGGCTTTCTGCTCAGAGAAATTTTTTTTGTGTTTGAATTTTTGAAAATTCAGGGGTGGGAGCAACAATATCTCAAACATCAAGTTTGTGGAGTGCGGTCCACATTTCACGGCCCTTCCCTGATGTTAATGGACAAGAAAATTAAAGCATGAATGTGAAAGTTGTTGAACTTGGATCTGGCCAACATAGTGACCTTGTCAGAAGAATATGGTCCAAAGGGCAAAGGGGGAAGCTGTGATAATGCTTGGAGGGGACAATTAGGCTCCGTTAATGTTAAGTAATAGCGTGGTCCATGTGTTTTCAATGCAGGTTACACATTTTCTATAACCAGAGGGGACCATTCAGCTGAAATTATCCTGTTGTCATGCCATGAGGAGCAGCAGAGTCGAACATAAGGCAATTACATTAAAAAGTGTAATTTGTACATGTCAATCTCTTGCGGGTTAAAAATACTTTTGGGCAAAGTTTTTCCCCCACCAGGTAAGGTGAAGCTTTCCTGGTTTGTGTGTTGTGTCGGTTGTGTCAGCATCTTGTGTGTGGGTTAAAAAATCTCCCCATGGTTTGAGGGGCACCCATAATGCCAGCTGGCCCCGCTCATGATGTTACCAACAAGCAGCAGCAGCTAAGTGCCGGATGGTTGGTGGAGACAGGACTGGAAGCGGAGGATGCTCAGTGCTCCGGGGTGTGCCATGGGGGAGGTCATAAAAGTGCTCCGTGCGCGTCCTGCTGCGCTGGGTGAGTTGGGGTGTGGTGTCATGGTGGCTAGCTTGCTTTCCTTTGAGCTGTGAGGTTTGCTGTGCTTATCGTCTTTTCTATCCTTTTTGCCTCGCCTATGTTGTCTGTTTGTCCTTGTGAGTGGTTTCCTGTGTTTTTCTTCACCTCTTTGTCCGGAGATCAAGAGAGAGAGAGAGAACAGAGCAGACGAGAGACAGAGAGGAGAGCAGAGCAGAGAGAGAGAGAGAGAGAGAGAGAGAGAGAGAAGAAGAGAGACGAGAGAGAGAGAGCAGAGAGAGAGAGAGAGCGAGAGAGAGAGAGAGAGAGACGAGAGAGAGAGACGAGAGAGAGGCATTAAGTGCTTCGCAGGCGCCTTTTCACGAACTTTCTGTTTTTGGGCCTTAGTTTATTGTTCTGCAGTGTTTCTCGCTTCGCTTTTCTTGGCAGTTTTTCATACTTTTTCGACAAATACTTAATCCGTGTTAATTTTTCCTTTTTCCTCCAATGCTGGTGTTGCTCTTGGGCAGTTTCTTTTGTA
>CM068956.1:3939985-3966075 GCA_035128595.1 Eptatretus atami | reverse complement strand
CTTTTTATGTCTTGGAATATATAAAGCATGTTAACATTGAAAGAAACATGTAAATAAAATAAACAAAAACACAAAACTTTTATCTTTTAAATCTATTCCAAAATGGTGAGGTGATTTTATTTATTTTTACAAATGGGTGAGTCGGTTGAGGTAGAATATTAGGTGATCGTGCTGTACTCTGCTGTAATTTAAGCCACAAGACTTAGCTCGGGATGATGTCGATGCTCTTGGAGGGAGAGCGGGGAGAGAGGGCAGGGATTCAGCGACAGGGAAGAACAGCATTGGCTTTATGTCACTTGTAGCATTGCCACATAGGAAGATGGGGAGACGATCCTGAACCACCTACCTTGCTTGGAATCTTTCTTTCCTGCTTGGAAAAGGAAGAGCATCAGATGCATCCTCTTCAATAATAATCCCATCCCATCACCATTAAAGACCCGCTTCAGCATAAATCCCTTCGCCTTGATTAGTTCTTTTGAAGATTCAATTATTGTTGAAGAGTGAAGCATTTATTTAATAAAAACATCATAATGGAGAAAGAGAATTGAGTATAGTAACAATACAAGCAACCTGCTTCGTCCTCTTTCTCTATATGACATGGATGTTGAGTCCTTTCATACTAAGCAAAAATGGGGAGGGGTGAGATTGGGGGAAATATCTGGTGTACTCAAGATAAGATACTCTTGGACCAGCTTTGAAGGGATCGGGAAGGTGATCACTCGAGGCCTTCTGGCATTGGTTATTCAGAGGTCAACTAAACATTGGTTATTCAAAGGTTAAACATTTAGAGGTCAACATCAAATGGCTGGAAAACAACATTACGACTAAAAGGATTATAATGGTTCAAAAGCAGACATATGGACACTATCAAGGCACACATTCCATTGTCGCCAGACTCCAGTTCAAAGGGTTCAGCCAGAACTTTCGGCACCAGCATAGAATTTTTTAATATATGAGGATCCCTTAATATTGAGTGTATATGTTAATAAGCTAAAGAGAATATAGAAAATTATATTCTACTGTATAAAGATTATTTGAAGGCCAGTCTGTTTGGGGTAAGGGATTCTGATGTTTAATCGCAGCCTGGTAACCTTCCAATACAGTAAAGAAATATAAGGCTGTTGAACATGCAAATGGATACATATTTGAAAACAGATACATACTCATAAAGCAGATAAATGTAATAATTATGTTGTATTTGAATCGGACATTTCCATTGAAGGGTTTCATCAATACATGTTATATGTGATAAAACCTTTACTTCCCAGGTTAATTATCAATTAGTTTAATTGGGCTACATTTTCTTTTACCATCGCACTGAAAATACCATGAGGCTAATTTAAGAGAATTGCCTCCACAGTTCCTTGAGCTGCTGTCGGTAGTTTATCTGCAGCATCATGGTCTGCCGATGCTGCTTTCCCGACTAATGTTAAATGATCGAGGTCGAATGTTATTTGAATTTCTCAAACCAGCCTGTGCTGGCGTGGAAACGTTGGTAAATCCGCAATGATTTTTCCCATATCACCGGTCCACTCAAAGGCACTTTTTTCTGTTTGGTCCTCATGCAAACATTGAGCGCTTTTTCTCTTCTTTCAATATGAGGATCACAGGACTGGAATGATGCGCTTGCGGAGTGCTGGTGGGCAACACTTGAATGGATATTTGACTCACTTTTACGGATATCAGGATTTGACTCACTGTGTCGGAGTGGCAACCCATCCAGGATTTTGCCAATAGCCAGAGACTGCTTAAGCAGCACCAACGCTCTGCACAGAGTATGGTCCCAATCTCCTCCTCCTTTTACGGATATACCGCAGAGTCAATTCATCTATCCGTAATGGTGGCCCACATATGCCACTCTTTCACCTCTTGCAACCTATCTAACAACTCAATGTTTTTCGCACAATGTTATAACCTTTCTCTGTTTTTGGCACAACTAACTTTGTCAATTGTTCTACGTTTGGGCTCATTAAAACGGTGCACAAGAAACAACAAAAGGCTCGTAATTGGAGGTCAGTAATTGAACACGCGGATGCAAACGATGACTCATCTCCGCTCAAAAACTGCAATTGGCCAACATGAAATCCCGCGGTAACTAAATCGGTTGCCAGTGATATCTGAACCCATGATATTTGAAGGTTTACTGGATAGGTTTTTCTTTTTACCAAAGGCTAAGAATATAATGCCTGAAAGAAAAACAAATGGCATCAGGAAGGCCTTACTTGGTTGTAGAAACCTCAGCTCCAAACCGAATGATGGCAGCTTCTAGAGCAATGAGTGTGGTACATCCTGTAGTAGCACGTGTGCCAAGTCACATGCCTACGACAAGAACGTGGAAACTCTGAAGGAAATAAGCTGTCCAGACAAAATGACTGTGAACAGCTTGATGTTAACCTGGCAGGCAGTTATCTTTGTGGTTCTGTTGCTATTGTCCTTCTTTTGTGATTTATAAAATGTTATCACCAGTCAAGTCTTCAAAAAATCACCTTGCATGCAAAATAAAGGGCTCCAATCAAGATTTGCTTAAAAATGTACTATTTTCTCAAAAATATATTCTGATGGGCTTTCTGTTTCCCATGGAATCGTATTACTTTTAGTTTTCATGTGTTCTTGATTAAATACGTAAATTACAATGGTTCTTTGCAGGAGCTGACCCAAAATCTGTGGTCTGTGCATTCTATAAGCAAGGCCAGTGTAAAAAAGGAGATCGGTGCAAGTTCTCTCACGACCTCTCTTTGGAAAGGAAGAGTGAAAAACTAGTGTTTACGTTGATATCAGGGATGAAGAAACCGAAAAGGGGGAGTGTATATGCTTCCTATTCTTACATTGCATCGAAATATGAGAAGAATAATTAACAATACTTTACTTTTCTGCATTTTACAATTTGATGCTGTGAATTATGTTTGATGACAAACCAAGTCATGGCTGCCAAGGGTTATGCAGGGGGTTTGCCATTGCCTCCCAGCAGTCAGGAATTGGAACGGGTTGCTGCTATAATGTCTACTTTTCATCAATATCCGAGGAACTCACAGGAACTTTCAATCCGAGAAACTCCCAGGATGCCCGACTCCTTCGTGCCTTTCCCCCGGTCACTGTCTCCTCTGATTTGAAAGGCCTGAACCACACCACAGCAGCAGAGTTGCCTCTTTCATTCACAACTCAATTTCCCACTGACCTTTGCTGACCTTACAACTCCCAACCCCAGGAATACCTCCTCACCCCCACCTCTTGCTCATCTGCGTGTTGTGCCATCGTCCTAACAGTGACGATTCCATCTCACCTCTCTCTTAGACAACATGGACAAACTTCGAACCACTCATCCCAACTCTTTCTCACATGTGGCGATTTAATGATCACCATGCAACTTGGCTGGGTGTTGATACCTCTCACCAGCCATGGCACTTCAGCAAAGGACTTCTGTGATTCCACGGGACTGACTCAATCTGTGTGAACTTTCCAACCCGATTTCTCCCAAGGCAAATCCTCCCATCTGGACTTGGTGATGACTAACTTTCCTGCAAGTGTCTCCTGCTCTTCCTCGGGCTCAAATTGGTTCATCTGATCACATGCTGGTGAGTGTCAACATTCTCTCTGTTTTTTTCTCAAAGAGCTGCCTCAACGCTGGTGAGTCTGGAAGTTCATTTGAGTAGATGGCAGGGACTGCAAGCAGCCATCTCACAGGTCTCCATATCTACTGCCCTTGATATTAACTCAGCCTGGTAATTCTTCCACAGAATGCACACACGCATACACATCCCATCTAGTCTTCAATTATCCTACCCTTATTCCTGCCCATGGTACACTGAATCCTGTGGTGAGGCAGTTACGATGAAACAACTTGCCTTCTCTTCCTGTAAGGCAAATCTGACCGAAAGCAATCTCAGTGCATTCCAAAAAGTCCACACCAAGTTTGTGTCCACTCTCAAGAGAGTGAGAAAACAACATCTGTTCAACCTCAAGAATGACTTTCAATGTCTCCCCCTCTAAAACCTGGTGGCGCCTTGTTAAGTCTGTCTCTGGTGTATGGCCCCATTTCCATCCCTTCCCTCTTAAAATGGCACCACAGCCGACTCCGCTCGTGAGAAAGCCAAATGCCTCAATTCTGTGTTTACTTCAAATCGTGTCCCACCCTCGCTCCGGTACCCATCCTTCCCTGTTCATACTCAACTGCTCCTGTACACTGTGTCTTGCACCGAAGAAGGTGGGGAAATTCGTTCAACCACAACCTGCTCTGCTGCTCTTTCACATCCTCTCTCTGCACTTTTCACTCTGTCATTTGTGCTTTGTCATCTTCCATCTGCTTGCAAATCTGCCAACATCACTGCATTACATAAAAAGGAGCAAAAACTGATCCTCTCAACTGCAGACTTATGAGCTTATTCCAATCATCAAGCAAGGTCATGGAATCCAACATTACAGTTGATATGAAACCTCCTTTTCTCCACAAACCTCATCTCAGATCACCAATTTGGTTTCAGACCACCTTGGACATGTTTTTTTATTTATTTTTATATTTGTTTACCTTGTCGAGGCTCGGATGAGAGCTAACACACAACGCACAGCGAGGGGGGCATGAAACAAGAGGGTGGGAGTGAGAAGGACAAAACAGTGGGGAACAGAGATATTAGGAGATCTTTGGAAGGGAGAGGGATGGGGCAGTGAACATGTGGTATACAAGATGGACACTACAGGGACTTTCAGGAAGGAAAGCAGGGAATTTGAGGAGGTGGGTTTGTGGTGGGTTAACGGGGTAGAAAAGATCGAGGTTTTGGATGGGGGACGATAAGAGGTGGTGGTGAACAGCTGTTTTGAAGGCCTGGAGGGAAGAATGGATTGACAGAGTGAGGGAGTTTATTCCAAAGGCGGGGAAAAAGAAGAATGAAAGAGTGAAGGTGAGCAGTGATTCGTGATTTTGGATGTTTTACCAGAAGGGGGTTGTTGGCGGACCTTGAGCGCCCTGTGGAAATGGTGGGTACAAATCGCTGACAGAGCAAGGGGGGTGAGACTGGAGAGGAGACTGTAGAAGACAGAAAGATCACCGACCTGCCTGGGGAGAGTAGAGGGACAAACAATGACTCAGCTTCATCTTTGGGAGATACCAATGATCCAAAATGCCTTGGTTCCACAGCGTGAACCCGAGAAATGTGGGAGGCAGGAGCACCAGCCCAGACAGGAGAGCAGTACTCCATCAGGTTGTGGATGAAAGCTATGTATGTGGTTAGGAGCTCAGGTTGGCCGAGGAGAACTTTGCACGACGAAGGATTCCCAGTCAGCGACTGGCTTTGGACGTAGTTTGAAAATGTGGCTTTCCAGGAAAGTTCATGGCAGATAGTGAGACCCAGAAGCTTGAAAGAAAGACTTCTTCCAGAGGATTGTTGAGGAAAGTGGATGGGGGGGGGGTTCTAAACGGTTCCTTTCGAAAGAGACAAAGTGAGAGTGTGAGATTTGTCCGGATTGAAAGACATGTTCCAGTTTTGGACCAGTTTGTGATTTTACCCAGATCTGCAGTGAGTGAAGAAGCTGCTGCTTGCTGGTCTGAGGGATGACAGATGGTACGACAAGGGTGGAGTCATCAGCAAAGAGATCAAGAGGATTTTTCAGAGTCTGAGAGATCATTGATGAAAACCAGAAAAAGAACAGTGCCAAGATCGCTGCCTTGAGGAACTCCAGCCTGGACAGAAAAGAGGGGATGAGAGAACTCCATTTATTGCCACACGTTGACTGCGACAGGAGAGGAAGTCTGCGAGCATGAGTGGAGATGGCCTTGGATTCCATAGGCAGACAGTTTGGAGAGCAATGCGGAATGCCAGACTGTATCAAAAGCTCGAGATATGTCCAGGGAGACGGCCATAATCTCACGTCTGATATTGCCCGGGCGCCTCCATCCATTGTTCGGAGAGTGGAATGATTTTATGCCAACCTGATGATGGATTCCATGACCTTGCCTGATAATTGGAACTGCAGTAAGCCAATTTGGCTATTGTTAAGGGGATTCATTTTTGTGCCTTTTTTACTAATGCTGTGATGTTGATGATTTCCCAATTTCCCAGGGGGATATAGGAGACCAGTCCTGAGTGTTAAAAAAAAAGAAAAAGAATCCTCTCGAAGCATGAATCTAGAAGCACGTCACACCTTATGAACAGCGAATCCATGATTAGCGGGTCCAGCAGTACTTGGACCAAATATTCAAACATCACGACCAATCAAATTTGCTGCTCGTATACCTCACCATGTCCGTTTTTCTCAAGATGTGTGGGTAAGGTTCTATGAAATCTCTAGTTTTTAATTTGAATTGAATTTGAAACATTTATTCATGAACAATATGAAAGCATACACAAAAAGGTTTGGGAGCGGTGAGAGTTTGTTTTTGATTTGGTATTGATCACAGCATACCTGCACCCTTTTCAATCAAGCACAAATAATGGTATCCAAGATCATCCTGATTTGCATCCTTTGTTATCTTTGATGTTCAATGTAACTTGCACTTTTTCAACATATTATCTCCCCTGTCTTCCCTGCTTCATTGTCTTTCATTTCTCCCCTCCCCACCCCCACTTATTTACCATGGTGATTTGGTCTTTGTTTACGAATACCTTTTTCAGTACGTGTCAAAGTGCATTATTTATTCAAGTCCTTGTCCTGCATGTCATCAATTCTGATGGCTAATTGAGAAACTTTTGAGTCTGTGCTCCTCCACGAGCCTTGGGTGACAATGAAAAAATCCGTATTTGAGATTTGTATTTCGGTTTAAGAATCATGAAATGTATTGAAATAGGAACACCATGGAGCCAACTCGAATATATTTATTATTATTATTATTTTTATTTTATTTATTTATTTTTTTAACATTTTGCACCGTCTTAAAACACAACATTGTCTGTTTATCATGTAATGTTGTCGATTTATCTTGTGTGCTTGAAACTAGCAATTTAGTAAAAGACCTCCCAGCTTTTGCCACATTGTTTCAATGTATTCCACCTCTGGAGAGATGAAGTTTAACTGTTTATGGTTTAAAAAAGCATTTGCTTCATTTTTAGCTCACCTGGAACGTAGTTCCGGGGAGCTTATGGGATGGTGCCCGTCTATGGGATGGTCCACAAATACTTGCAACTTCATCTCTGAAACTACACATACGATTTTGATGAAACTTCACCACAACGTTCATCACCGTGTATGTACCAAAGCTTGTTCATGGCATTAAAAATAAAAAAATAAATTTGCCCCTAAAGGGGGTTGCCTCCCACAACAGCTACTTCCTTTCTTCTCAGAAACTAACACACAACTCTAATGAAACTTGACTCCAACCTTCATCACCCGTGATGTACTGAAGTTTGTTCACGGCATTAAAAAACAAAATCCATAGGTATTTACTTCTTCTCCGTCACAATTTTGTGGGTCATCCATCGGCTACCAGTGGTTTTCTGGTTATCTTATCAGCCACTACCAGGGGTATTGCCCGATGTTTATTATTAAAAGGTTTTTTATTTTTATTTTTTCAAAAAGCACGAATATGACTTCGAGATTTGTCATTTTGAATACAACAAATGTTATGAGACACGAAGCTCTGCATCATGAACGTAGATCTGTAATCTATTTGAAGCTCTGCACCATGTGTTACCTTCAGGAATAGAGCTATATTACAACTTTCCCAGTTTTTTGTGTGTGGCTGTGTGGTTGTAAACAACGTTAAAAAAAACCGTCCTCATCCTCCCTCTCCTTGCGTGAGGTTTGCGACCCACCATGCTCGTTGTGTTGTGTCGTCCGATCCGTTCATAACCTCTTTGCCATTTGAGCTTTTTGTTGTCAAATTTTCAACTTATATGGTGACAATATGGAGAAGACAAATGAATTGTACAATTTTTTTACTGATGTTTCGTCGTTTAGTTTTTGAGAGCAAAGCGCGATGTGGATGTTGCTTGCATTTTGAGTGCTTTCTCATTTTCCCATGCATTCTACTTGCCACAGAATCCGTGATAAAATGGATGAACAAAAGCTGGAAGAAGCGCCTCTAAATATGGAGCTGATGATAAACGGAAGCCAAAAACAATCTATTGTGAGTTTTTATTGATCCTGGGTGTGCTTACTTTGCAAAAAAAAAAATGTTTTCATAAATTTTGGTCTGTGGGGGAGCTAAATGACAGCACGCATCGAGTTTCATCAAAGGTGAATCGATTGTGGGATCTTCATGGAGATGGAGATGGACATCGCCACAAAAGTGGATCAGTGGTACAAAAACGTGGAAGGGGGTGGGAGTCCAGGCTTTAATGACGAACTAAGATCCAGGCTTTCAAGACATCGTGTGATTCTGTCCTGTCTGTGCCTGTTTGTGGTGAGATGTTGAGGTCGTGAAGAGATTCACTTACCTTGGCAGTGATATTTATGTCTCTGCTGGTTGTGAGTCAAGGGTCAATTGACGTCGGTCGGGCCTGGGGAGTCATGGATTCACTGGATAATGGGGTGTGGCGCTGCCGTACTTGTGCGAGAGGATTGAAAGTCGAGTCTTCAGGTCCTTGGTGCTTCCAGTCTTGCTCTATAGATGTGAGACTGGACTCTGACCAAGGATCTGAGACGGAGACTTAATTCCTTTGGTACTAGGTCTCTTCGAGAATCCTTGGCTATCGCTGTTCGGACTTTGTGTCCAACGAGCGGTTGCTGAGAGAGACTCAAATGAGATTTGTTACCTGCCACTCTGTGAGCATCAGCTGCGGCTGTATGGACATGTGGCTCGTTTTCCTGACGCTGATCCTGCCCACCAGATTCTCTCAGCGAGGGAGTCTCGTGAGTGGAGGAGGCCAATGGGCCAACACGTGCCTCGTGGTTGCAGCAGGTTGATCAGCATCTCAAGGAGATTGGGACGGGCCAGGCATTCTGCCTGGGGGATGGCCAGACGGAGGCCCCTGGAGTACCAGCGGAAAGTGGACGACAGCAACGCACTGCTCTGGCACATGCTCCATACCTGACCTGACCTGGGGTGGAGAAGGTGATCAGAGAGAATAGAGAGCGGACTGGGTGTAGCCAAAGCATTTCGTGTGATGACTGTCTGGGAGAGGCACAGACAACAGACCAGGGAGTCAGTTACACGGGAGGAGGAATGGAGGGTCACGTTTCGCATGGAATTGGGACCTTAACCAGGTTTGGTATTCTGGAAGAATGTGGGTGACTTGTGGAGGAACAGGGAGTGTGAGGGTGAGAGGGAGCGTTGCCAGAAATGAAGCGATGGAAAACAGAGCCCACAAACCCACCTGTGGTGAGCAAGAAGAGACTTTTGGACTCTCCCTCCTGCTTCGATATGCCAACAACAGTGACATTACTTTCCAATAAAAAATGCCATTTTAAGGGGTTACATCTTCCAAACATCATTTGAAAATATTTTAAATGGGTTCTTGTTTAGACAAAATATTGATGAATGTCACATTCAAATACCAATTTCATCAAGTTCTATTTCTAAACTGGGTTGGCCTGCAGCATCCCAGCCAAACCCCAGCTTATGTTGCATGTGCCCAGGTTCAAACCATTTGTTTATGAATGTTCTGGATTTGGATAAAACGATATAGCTGTTCACAAAGCTAACTGGCAGGGACTTCAATCTATCATCTCACAAAATGATTGACCACCATCTCCACAGCACCTGATATTTGATTCTGCCTGGAAATACTTTCATGACGAGCCTCAACAGTGTGCACAAAAAAAAGGAGAAATCCTCCTCCAAAAGGACCATCTGCAAACCCCCTTGCCTCCCATCCATTTTCTTAACAATCCTCTTGAGGAGTTCAATCAGTCAAGCTCCCTGGTCTCACAATCAGTCACAATCTTTCTTGGGCAAACCGCATTTCAAAATTGTCTCCAAGCCAGCCGCCGATTGGGCATGCCCATCGTACAAAGTCTTCATTGGCTCACCTGAACTTCGATCCACCTACAAGCCTTCATCCGCAGATTGATAGTGCTGCTTTCTCCCTTAGCTGGCCCCCTGCCTCACCATCTTGCTCAGCTTGATGCCATGGAAACCAAGGTCTGAAGGTCATTGGAATCCCATGATGAAGCTGTGTCGTTGGGTCTATCACTACGCCATCGCAGGACAGGTCTATGGTCTGTCTTCTGCCGCCTCCTTTCTGGTCCTGCACCTTCTGCTCTTCCGTTGCTTTGTCCCCCCCCACCCCCCCAGGTTTTGCAATGTGCACATGGCCCACCATCAACTGCCTTCTGATGAAACTCCAAAATCCATGATTACTGCCCACCTCCACTCATTTATTCCTCTTTTCCTCCTGCGTGTGAATCAACTTACACATTCTAGTCAAGGAGCTATTTCCCATATAGGCCTTAATTAAGGTCTTGCTCAACCCACACCACATACAAGGTCTGATGCATATTATGTTAGGGCAACCTCTCCTGAGCAGTTTTAGGGTGGGTGTCACTTCAAATTGTGTATAGCATTTTTTCTACAGGCCATTTTGTATGGTGGCGTCAAATAAGTTTTTTTCCATCAACGGGAGAATGTGACCATGGTGGGTTGCTTTAGTCGATTGTATCTTTTGAACTGGTTCATTCCAATTATTATACAATGCATGGATATAAAGAGAGAGATTGTGTCATACATATAAATTACTGTCAGTGAAGTATTAGTCAAATTCATATGTAGACTCCATAACGCAACAAACATGTAGTAGAATTCACCTGGCAAATCGAAAAGTGTGTTTGTGGTTTTGTATTTCTCTGTTTGCTGAATGTCTGTTGAATGCATAATTTTTGTGCCGTTCTCTGTACAAATGTATTATTTGTGATCTTGAAAAAGTTTGCCTGTTAAATATAGGTAGCTAGACCGCGTTGGCAAAGAACGTATCCTAAATCATCTATGGTTTGCACATGTACCATTTTGAAGAGTAATGACTTTCTGCTGATTGTTATAATAACATTTCTTTTCGTTTCAGGTAGTTGAACAGTTCCAAAAGTACCTGGACGTTCATCTTGAAGTATCTTGACCTGTTACTAATTTGTCTTGGCTACAGACTGCAGTCTGTGAGGGATTAAACCTCGTATGATTTTGTAGATTTGATGGAGACTGGATACGATACCAGCAGTGCTTGCGTGCTTCCTGTTTTGCCACCACGAAAACGAGAAAGAGAACAAACTATGACAAATGTGTACTCTGTCAAGAAGATTCACAGGATGTTCTTCGAAAGGGACAGAGCACTTCCATAGAGAGGCTCGTTTCTGCACTGCATGCGATGATGCACTGCAGGCAAGATGAGCGTTATGAGCGAGTGCTTCCAGATTTACAGAGACTACAACCATGGATGTATTCTGGCATTCAAATTGCTACAAGTCCTGCACTAGCAAACACAATCTCGATATTACTGCGAAGGAAGAGGACCATCTCTGTCGCCGTCTGAAGTTTCGGGATCGGATACGATGGACGCAGATCAGCTAGGGAGACGGTCCAGATCACAGTCGAGTCTTGTAGACTGGTCAAAGTGCATGTTCTGCAAGAATAGGTCCCACAAAAGTGACAGAAATGCTGAATGCTAGCACATTTGAAGTGTGTCAATCTATCAAGGATTCTGCTGAAGCTTAGGCGATGAAGATATGTTGCATATAATCCGTGGAGTAAAATGGTGACCTTGCAACGACACAGCTTCATCATGGGAGATTCCAATGACCTTCAGACCTTGGTTTCCATGGCATCAAGCTGAGCAAGATGTGAGGCAGGGGAGCCAGCTAAGGGAGAAAGCAGCACTATCAATCTGCGGATGAAGGCATTGTAGGTGGATCGAAGTTCAGGTGAGCCAATGAAGCACTTTGTACGATGGGGCATGCCCAATCGGCGGCTGGCTTTGGAGACAATTTTGAAATGCGGTTTGCCCAAGAAAGATTGTGACTGATTGTGAGACCAGGGAGCTTGACTGATTGAACTTCCTCAAGAGGATTGTTAAGAAAATGGATGGGAGGCAAGGGGGGTTTGCCAGATGGTCCTTTTGGAGGAGGATTTCTCCTTTTTTTTGTGCACACTGTTGAGGCTCGTCATGAAAGTATTTCCAGGCAGAATCAATATCAGGTGCTGTGGAGATGGTGGTCCAATCATTTTGTGAGATGATAGATTGAAGTCCCTGCCAGTTAGCCTTTGTGAACAGCTATATCGTTTTATCCAAATCCAGAACATTCATAAACAATGGATTTGAACCTGGGACACATGCAACATAAGCTGGGGTTTGGCTGGGAATGCTGCAGGCCAACCCAGTTTTAGAAATAGAACTTGATGAAATTGGTATTTGAATGTGACATTCATCAAATATTTGTCTAAACAAGAACCCATTTAAAATATTTCAAATGATGTTTTGAAGATGTAACCCCTTAAAATGGCATTTTTATTGGAAAGTAATGTCACTGTTGTTGGCATATCGAAGCAGGAGGGAGAGTCACAAAGTCTTCTTCTTGCTCACCACAGGTGGGTTTGTGGGCTCTGTTTTCCATCGCTTCATTTCTGGCAACGCTCCTCTCACCCTCACACTCCCTGTTCCTCCACAAGTCACCCACATTCTTCCAGAATACCAAACCTGGTTAAGGTCCCAAATTCCATGCGAAACGTGACCCTCCATTCCTCCCTCCCGTGTAACTGACTCCCTGGGTCTGTTGTCTGTGCCTCTCCCAGACAGTCATTCAACGAAATGCTTTGGCTACACCCAGTCCTGCTCTCTATTCTCTCTGATCACCTTCTCCCACCCCAGGTCAGGTCAGGTATGGGAGCATGTGCCAGAGCAGTGCGTTGCTTGCGTCCACTTTCCGCTGGTACCCAGGGGCCTCCGTCTGGCCATCCCCCAGGCAGATGCCTGGCCCGTCCCAATCTCCTTGAGATGCTGATCAACCTGCTGCAACCACGAGGCACGTGGTTGGCCCATTGGCCTCCTCCACTCACGAGACTCCCTCGCTGAGAGAATCTGGTGGGCAGGATCAGCGTCAGGAAAACGAGCCACATGTCCATACAGCCGAGCTGATGCTCACAGACTGGCAGGTAACAAATCTCATTTGAGTCTCTCTCAGCAACCGCTCGTTGGACACAAAGTCCGAACAGCGATAGCCAAGGATTCTCCGAAGAGACCTAGTACCAAAGGAATTAAGTCTCCGTCTCAGATCCTTGGTCAGAGTCCAAGTCTCACATCTATAGAGCAAGACTGGAAGCACCAAGGACCTGAAGACTCGGACTTTCATCCTCTCGCACAAGTACCGGCAGCGCCACACCCCATTATCCAGTGAATCCATGACTCCCCAGCCCGACCAGACGTCAATTGACCTCTGACTCACAACCAGCAGAGACATAAATATCACTGCCAAGGTAAGTGAATCTCTTCACGCCTCAACATCCTCACCACAAACAGGCAACAGACAGGACAGCAGCATCCAAGATGTCATTGAAAGCCTGGATCTTAGTTCGTCATTGAAAGCCTGGACTCCCACCCCTTCCACGTTTTTGTACCACTGATCCACTTTTGTGCGATGTCCATCTCCATCTCCATGAAGATCCCACAATCGATTCACCTTTGATGAAACTCGATGCGTGCTGTCATTTAGCTCCTTCACAGACCAAAATTTATGAAAACATTTTTTTTTTTGGCAAGTAAGCACACCCAGGATCAATAAAAACTCACAATAGATGTTTTTGGCTTCCGTTTATCATCAGCTCCATATTTTAGGCTTGCTTCTTCCAGCTTTTGTTCATCCCATTTATTCACGGATTCTGTGGCAAGTAGAATGCATGGGAAAATGAGAAAGCATCTCAAAATGCAAAGCACATCCACATCCGCTTTGCTCTCAAAAACTAAACGACGAAAACATCAGTAAAAAAAAAAATTGTACATGTTATTCATTTGTCTTCTCCATATTGTCACCATAAAGGTCTGTTGAAAATTTGACAACAAAAGCTCAAATGGCAAAGAGGTTATGAACTGGACGGATCGACACATACACAGACATGTGGTCGCAAAACCCTCACGCAAGGGAGAGAGGAGGGGTGGGTGGGGGGTCATGGGGAGGGCTAACGTTTTTTTTTTAACGTTTTACACCACAGCACCAACAAAAAAACTGGGAAAGTTGTAATATAGCTCTATTCCTGAAGGTAACACATGGTGCAGAGCTTCAAATAGATTACAGAGTACTACGTTACATGATGCAGAGCTTCGGTGTCTCATAACATTTGTTGTATTCAAATGACAAATGCTCGAAGTCATATTCGTGCTTTTTGAAAAAATAAAAATAAAAAAACCTTTTAATAATAAACATCGGGGCAATACCCCTGGTAGTGGCTGGATAAGATAACCAGAAAACCACTGGTAGCCATGGATGACCCACAAAATATGTGACGGAGAAGAAAGTAAATACCTATGGATTTTGTTTTTTTAATGCCGTGAACAAACTTCAGTACATCACGGGTGATGAAGGTTGGAGTCAAGTTTCATTAGAGTTGTGTGTGTAGTTTCTGAGAAGAAAGGAAGTAGCTGTTGTGGGAGGGCAACCCCCTTTAGGGGCCAGATTTATTTTTTATTTTTAATGCCATGAACAAGCTTTGGTACATACACGGTGATGAACGTTGTGGTGAAGTTTCATCAAAATCGTATGTGTAGTTTCAGAGATGAAGTTGCAAGTATTTGTGGACCATCCCATAGACGGGGCACCATCCCATAAGCTCCCCGGAACTACGTTCCAGGTGAGCTAAAAATGAAGCAAATGCTTTTTTAAACCATAAACAGTTAAACTTCATCTTCTCCAGAGGTGGAATACATTGAAACAATGTGGCAAAAGCTGGAGGTCTTTTACTAAATTGCTAGTTTCAAGCACACAAGATAAATCGACAACATTACATGATAAACAGACAATGTTGTGTTTTACGACGGTGCAAAATGTTAAAAAAATAAATAAATAAAAATAAAAATAATAATAATAATAAATATATTCGAGTTGGCTCCATGGTGTTCCTATTTCAATACATTTCATGATTCTTCAAAACCGAAATACAAATCTCAAATACGGATTTTTTTCATTGTCACCCAAGGCTCGTGGAGGAGCACAGACTCAAAAGTTTCCCTCAATTAGCCATCAGAATTGATGACATGCAGGACAAGGACTTGATACAAATAATGCACTTTGACACGTACTGAAAAAGGTATTCGTAAACAAAGACCAAATCACCATGGTAAATAAGTGGGGGTGGGGAGGGGAGAAATGAAAGACAATGAAGCAGGGAAGACAGGGGAGATTAATATGTTGAAAAAGTGCAAGTTACATTGAACATCAAAGATAACAAAGGATGCAAATCAGGATGATCTTGGATACCATTATTTGTGCTTGATTGAAAAGGGTGGCAGGTATGCTGTGATCAATACCAAATCAAAAACAAACTCTCACCGCTCCCAAACCTTTTTGTGTATGCTTTCATATTTTGTTCATGAATAAATGTTTCAAATTCAATTCAAATTAAAAACTAGAGATTTCATAGAACACCTTACCCACACAATCTTGAGAAAAACGGACATGGTGAGGTATACGAGCAGCAAATTTGATTGGTCGTGATGTTGTAATATTTGGTCCAAGTACTGCTGGACCCCGCTAATCATGGATTCGCTGTTCATAAGGTGTGACGTGCTTCTAGATTCATGCTTCGAGAGGATTCTTTTTCTTTTTTTTTAACACTTCAGGACTGGTCTCCTATATCCCCCTGGGAAATTGGAAATCATCAAACATCACAGCATTACGTAAAAAAGGCACAAAAATGAATCCCCTTAACAATAGCCAAATTGGCTTACTGCAGTTCCAATTATCAGCAAGGTCATGGAATCCATCATCACGGTTGGCATAAAATCATTCCACTCTCCGAACAATGGATGGAGGCCCGGGCAATATCAGACGTGAGATTATGGCCGTCTCCCTGGACATATCTCGAGCTTTTGATACAGTCTGGCATTCCGCATTGCTCTCCAAACTGTCTGCCTATGGAATCCAAGGCCATCTCCACTCATGGCTCGCAGACTTCCTCTCCTGTCGCAGTCAACGTGTGGCAATAAATGGAGTTCTCTCATCCCCTCTTTCTGTCCAGGCTGGAGTTCCTCAAGGCAGCGATCTTGGCACTGTTCTTTTTCTGGTTTTCATCAATGATCTCTCAGACTCTGAAAAATCCTCTTGATCTCTTTGCTGATGACTCCACCCTCTGTCGTACCATCTGTCATCCCTCAGACCAGCAAGCAGCAGCTTCTTCACTCACTGCAGATCTGGGTAAAATCACAAACTGGTCCAAAACTTGGAACATGTCTTTCAATCCGGACAAATCTCACACTCTCACTTTGTCTCTTCGAAAGGACCGTTTAGAACCCCCCCCCCATCCACTTTCTCAACAATCCTCTGGAAGAAGTCCTTTCTTTCAAGCTTCTGGGTCTCACTATCTGCCATGAACTTTCCTGGGAAAGCCACATTTTCAAACTACCTCCAAAGCCAGTCGCTGACTGGGAATCCTTCGTCGTGCAAAGTTCTTCCTCGGCCAACCTGAGCTCCTAACCACATACATAGCTTTCATCCACAACCTGATGGAGTACTGCTCTCCTGTCTGGGCTGGTGCTCCTGCCTCCCACATTTCTCGGGTTCACGCTGTGGAAGCCAAGGCATTTTGGATCATTGGTATCTCCCAAGATGAAGCTGAGTCATTGTTTGTCCTCTCACTCTCTCACCGCAGGCAGGTCGGTGATCTTTCTGTCTTCTACAGTCTCCTCTCCAGTCTCACCCCCCTTGCTCTGTCAGCGATTTGTACCCACCATATTTCCACAGGGCGCTCAAGGTCCGCCAACAACCCCCTTCTGGTAAAACATCCAAAATCACGAATCACTGCTCACCTTCACTCTTTCATTCTTCTTTTTCCCCGCCTTTGGAATAAACTCCCTCACTCTGTTCAATCCCATTCTTCCCTCCAGGCCTTCAAAACAGCTGTTCACCACCACCTCTTATCGTCCCCCATCCAAAACCTCGATCTTTTCTACCCCCGTTAACCCACCACAAACCCACCTCCTCCAAATTCCCTGCTTTCCTTCCTGAAAGTCCCTGTAGTGTCCATCTTGTATACCACATGTTACCTGCCCCATCCCTCTCCCTTCCAAAGATCTCCTAATATCTCTGTTCCCCACTGTTTTGTCCTTCTCACTCCCACCCCTCTTGTTTCATGCCCCCCTCGCTGTGCGTTGTGTGTTAGCTCTCATACGAGCCTCGACAAGGTATACAAATATAAAAATAAAATAAAAAAAACATGTCCAAGGTGGTCTGAAACCAAATTGGTGATCTGAGATGAGGTTGTTGGAGAAAAGGAAGGGTTTCATATCAACTGTAATGTTGGATTCCATGACCTTGCTGATGATTGGAAATAAGCTCATAAGTCTGCAGTTGAGAGGATCAGTTTTTGCTCCTTTTTATGTAATGCAGTGATGTTGGCAGATTTGCAAGCAGATGGAAGATGACAAAGCACAAATGACAGAGTGAAAAGTGCAGAGAGAGGATGTGAAAGAGCAGCAGAGCAGGTTGTGGGTTGAACGAACTTTCCCCACCTTCTTCGGTGCAAGACACAGTGTACAGGAGCAGTTGAGTATGACAGGGAAGGATGGGTACCGAGAGCGAGGGGTTGGGACACGATTTGGAAGTAAACACAGAATTGAGGCATTTGGCTTTCTCACGAGCGGAGTCGGCTGTGGTGCCATTTTAAGAGAGGGAAGGGATGGAATAGGGGGCATACACCAGAGACAGACTTAACAAGGCGCCACCAGGTTTTAGAGGGGGGAGACATTTGAAAGTCATTCTTGAGGTTGAACAGATGTTGTTTTCTCACTCTCTTGAGAGTGGACACAAACTTGGTGTGGACTTTTTGGAATGCACTGAGATTGCTTTCGGTCAGATTTGCCTTACAGGAAGAGAAGGCAAGTTGTTTCATCGTAACTGCCTCACCACAGGATTCAGTGTACCATGGGCAGGAATAAGGGTAGGATAATTGAAGACTAGATGGGATGTGTATGCGTGTGTGCATTCTGTGGAAGAATTACCAGGCTGAGTTAATATCAAGGGCAGTAGATATGGGAGACCTGTGAGATGGCTGCTTGCAGTCCCTGCCAATCTACTCAAATGAACTTCCAGACTCACCAGCGTTGAGGCAGCTCTTTGAGAAAAAAACAGAGAGATGTTGACACTCACCAGCATGTGATCAGATGAACCAATTTGAGCCGAGGAAGAGCAGGAGACACTTGCAGGAAAGTTAGTCATCACCAAGTCCAGATGGGAGGATTTGCCATTGGGAGAAATCGGGGTTGGAAAGTTCACAGATTGAGTCAGTCCCGTGGAATCACAGAAGTCCTTTGCTGAAGTGCCATGGCTGGTGAGAGGTATCAACACCCAGCCAAGTTGCATGGTGATCATTTAAATCGCCACATGTGAGAAAGAGTTGGGATGAGTGGTTCGAAGTTTGTCCATGTTGTCTAAGAGAGAGGTGGAGATGGAATCGTCACTGTTAGGACGATGGCACAACACGCAGATGAGCAAGAGGTGGGGGTGGAGGAGGTATTCCTGGGGGTTGGGAGTTGTAAGGTCAGCACAAGGTCAGTGGGAAATTGAGTTGTGAATGAAAAGAGCAACTCTGCTGCTGTGGTGTGGTTCAGGCCTTTCAAATCAGAGGAGACAGTGACCGGGGGAAAGGCACGAAGGAGTCGGGGCATCCTGTGAGTTTCTCGGATTGAAAGTTCCTGTGAGTTCCTCGGATATTGATGAAAAGTAGACATTATAGCAGCAACCCCGTTCCAAATTCCTGACTGCTGGGGAGGCAATGGCAAACCCCCTGCATAATCCTTGGCAGCCATGACTTGGTTTGTCATCAAACATAATTTCACAGCATCAAATTGTCAAATGCAGAAAAGTAAAGTATTGTTAATTATTCTTCTCATATTTCGATGCAATGTAAGAATAGGAAGCATATACACTCACCCTTTTCGGTTTCTTCATCCCTGATATCAACGTAAACACTACGTTTTTCACTCTTCCTTTCCAAAGAGAGGTCGTGAGAGAACTTGCACCGATCTCCTTTTTTACACTGGCCTTGCTTATAGAATGCACAGACCACAGATTTTGGGTCAGCTCCTGCAAAGAACCATTGTAATTTACGTATTTAATCAAGAACACATGAAAACTAAAAGTAATACGATTCCATGGGAAACAGAAAAGCCCATCAGAATATATTTTTGAGATAAATAGTACATTTTAAAGCAAATCTTGATTGGAGCCTTTATTTTGCATGCAAGGATGTTTTTTGAAGACTTGACTGGTGATAACATTTTATAAATCACAAAAGAAGGACAATAGCAACAGAACCACAAAGATAACTGCCTGCCAGGTTAACATCAAGCTGTTCACAGTCATTTTGTCTGGACAGCTTATTTCCTTCAGAGTTTCCACCGTTCTTGTCGTAGGCATGTGGACTTGGCCACGTGCTACTTCAGGATGTACCACACTCATTGCTCTAGAGCTGCCATCATTCGGTTTGGAGCTGAGGTTTCTACAACCAGTAAGGCCTTCCTGATGCCATTTGTTTTTCTTTCAGGCATTATATTCTTAGCCTTTGGTTAAAAAGAAAAACCTATCCAGTAAACCTTCAAATATCATGGGTTCAGATATCACTGGCAACCGATTTAGTTACCGCGGGATTTCATGTTGGCCAATTGCAGTTTTTGAGCGGAGATGAGTCATCGTTTGCATCCGCGTGTTCAATTACTGTACCTCCAATTACGAGCCTTTTGTTGTTTCTTGTGCACCGTTTTAATGAGCCCAAACGTAGAACAATTGACAAAGTTAGTTGTGCCAAAAAGCAGAGAAAGGTTATAACATTGTGCGAAAAACATTGAGTTGTTAGATAGGTTGGCAAGAGGTGAAAGAGTGGCATATGTGGGCCACCATTACGGGATAGATGAATTGACTCTGCGGTATATCCGTAAAAGGAGGAGGAGATTGGGACCATACTCTGTGCAGAGCGTTGGTGCTGCTTAAGCAGTCTCTGGCTATTGGGCACAATCCTGGATGGGTTGCCACTCCGACACAGTGAGTCAAATCTGATATCCGTAAAAGTGAGTCAAATATCCATTCAAGTGTTGCCCACCAGCACTCCGCAAGCGCATCATTCCAGTCCTGTGATCCTCATATTGAAAGAAGAGAAAAAGCGCTCAATGTTTGCAATGAGGACCAAACAGAAAAAAGTGCCTTTGAGTGGACCGGTGATATGGGAAAAATCATTGCGGATTTACCAACGTTTCCACGCCAGCACAGGCTGGTTTGAGAAATTCAAAATAACATTCGACCTCGATCATTTAACATTAGTCGGGAAAGCAGCATCGGCAGACCATGATGCTGCAGATAACTACCGACAGCAGCTCAAGGAACTGTGGAGGCAAATTTCTCTTAAATTAGCCTCATGGTATTTTTCAGTGCGATGGTAAAAGAAAATGTAGCCCAATTAAACTTAATTGATAATTAACCTGGGAAGTAAAGGTTTTTATCACATATAACATGTATTGATGAAACCCTTCAATGGGAAATGTCCGATTCAAATACAACATAATTATTACATTTATCTGCTTTATGAGTATGTATCTGTTTTCAATATATGTATCCATTTGCATGTTCAACAGCCTTATATTTCTTTACTGTATTGGAAGGTTACCAGGCTGCGATTAAACATCAGAATCCCTTACCCCAAACAGACTGGCCTTCCAAATAATCTTTATACAGTAGAATATAATTTTCTATATTCTCTTTAGCTTATTAAACATATACACTCAATATTAAGGGATCCTCATATATTAAAAAATTCTATGCTGGTGCCCGAAAGTCTGGCTGAACCCTTTGAAGCTGGAGTCTGGCGACAATGGAATGTGTGCCTTGATAGTGTCCATATGTCTGCTTTTGAACCATTATAATCCTTTTAGTCGTAATGTTGTTTTCCAGCCATTTGATGTTGACCTCTAAATGTTTAACCTTTGAATAACCAATGTTTAAGTTGACCTCTGAATAACCAATGCCAGAAGGCCTCGAGTGATCACCTTCCCGATCCCTTCAAAGCTGGTCTCAAGAGTATCTTATCTTGAGTACCACCAGATATCTTCCCCCAATCTCACCCCTCCCCATTTTTGCTTAGTATGAAAGGACTCAACATCCATGTCATATTAGAAAAGAGGATCGAAGCATGTTGCTTGTATGTTGTTACTCAATTCCTCTTTCTCCATTATGATGTTTATTAAATAAATGCTTCACTCTTCAACAAATTGAATTCTTCAAAAGAACTAATCAAGCGCAAAGGGATTTATGCGAAGCGGGTCTTTAATGGTGATGGGATGGATTATTATTGAAAGAATGCCATCTGATGCCTTCCTTTCCAAGCAGGAAAGAAAGATTCCAAGCAAGGTAGGTTGGTAGAGATCGTTCCCCATCTCCTATGTGGCAATGCTACAAGTGACATAAATAAAGCCAATGCTGTTCTTCCTTGTCGCTGAATCTCCTGCCCTCCTTACCCGCTCCTCCCTCCAAGACATGACACATCATCCCGCTAAAGCGCTGTCACACCTGACGATTTAGCCACGCGTATAGCCAACGTATGAAAAAATTTGTCTAAAACGCTGCACACGTCGAATACGTTATGGGTAAGTTTTGTATACGTTAAGAGTACACTGAAGCAACCTGGCATACTCGTAATACGCCGAGCTCGTCAGACAAATTATCAACATGCTCAAATTTTTCGACGTATGCCAGCGTATGACTCACACGTTCCGCATAACGCTGGCCAATAAGTTGAAGGCACGTTACGCACGAATGATACACAACGTACGAAACACACGTTACTGCAAGTATACTCTAAGTCGAAACACGTCGAGGTAATGTTTAGCGTTAGTGTTCCAGACTCAATGGTTTTTTGTTTTTTTTTTTCTTCGGCATTACGGTGATGTTGACGCTTCGATTTCTAATGCGGTTATAATATAATATAATTAATATAGGCTGCCGTCAAACGATTTAAATCATAACTGCACTAGAAATCGAAGTGTCAACATCACCGTCATGCCGAAGAAAAAAAAAACAAAACCAATGGAGTCTGAGAACACTGACGGTTCCCTGTGTGGAAGCCCATTTTATAACCAATTCCCCTAAACGCTGCCAATGCGCCATTATACGCATAGCTGTAAGTTAGAAAACATTCAGTAAGTTCTGGGTCGTCCAGAAAGACGTCAAATACCATCTACAAATACGTCAATAATGCAAATGGAGATACGTTACATAACATAGGTTCAAAGACACGTTACTCATAGGTTAAGAAATATAGTTTCGGGATACAGCTAAACATACAACATGCAGACTGTTTCGACTTATGAAAGTACTTACAAGTAACTGTGTGTCGACGTGTGTCAACGATCGCTAACGTGCCTACAAACTTATGGCCAGCGTATGCGGAACGTGTGCGTCCATACGTCAAAAAATAATTCAGCATGCTTAAAATTTGTCGAACAGACTACGACGTGATGCCAGCAGTGCTTCAGCGTAGCTCTTAACAATATAACAAACACTTACCCATAACGTATATTACGACGTGTGCCACGTATTCGGCAAATTTTTCAAACGTCGCGCATACGCTGGCTAAAAACGTCAAAGGTGTGACAGCGGCTTGACACTTCGATTTCTAGTGCGGTTATGATTTGAATCGTCGAGCGGCAGGCTTTTAATAGGCTATACCACGTGATCGTCGGCGATAAAGCTGCCGCGGTACTATGCATCGTTAGATAATCATTGGGCATAAAGGTTGTGAACGCCGACAACACGCTAAGCATTTTGTTGGTATAAGTTATCTATAGTTACGAAACTTCTGTGTACGTTACTAAACATTATGCATACGTCCAACTCGTTATGATAACGCCAAAAACTGAAAAAAACATCAATAGTTTCAGCGTACGCCAGCGTTTTACATACATTTTGATACGTTGCCATACGCTGGCAAAAAACCTCAAGGTGTGACAGACGGCTTAAGTCTTGTGGTTTAATTTACAGCAGAGTACAGCAGATCACAATAATATTTACCCTCAACCGCCTCACCATTTTGTAAAAATAAATAAAAAAAATCAATAAAATCACCTCACAATTTGGAATAGATTTAAAAGATAAAAGTTTGTGTTTGTTATTTTATACTGTATTTATTTATTTAAATGTTTCTTTCAATGTTAACATGCTTATATTATCTAAGACATAAAGCTCTTTCGAACCACTCACTGACTGACTGACATTTAAAGTTCGGTGCCTTCCGGGTGCCGTAGAAAGTTGAAATTTTGCGTGCCAATGGACATTGAAGCCAGTCCACCAGAAAAATAAATAAATTTAAAAAAAAATTTAATCACGGAATCGTCGGATATCCATAAATGAAAACATAAATAAATGAAAATAAATAAATGAAAGAGCAAATGCAGGTGAGCGACCCGAGACAATGGGGAAACACGGCTCGTATGCTTACACAATGTGTAAGCACACCCCGCTAGTATACACGATAAGTACACGTTCCCTATGAGAGCAGCCCGGGGAGTTGCGTTATTATCCTTATTGAAGCGTGGAATTCAAAATACCTCACTGCACGAAAAAAAACGTGTGGACAGGGATTCAGGAGTGTCAAAGGTGGGGACTTGTAACACCCTCTCTCACCTGGAGCGGCACGACATGATACAAATTTCGAGAGAATTTGCACTCCCCCTTCTCCTGGGACCACTGGCAAAGATAAAAACACCCCTATACACTAATTGGGTTAATGCTGATCCTCTGTAGCAAGTCAGGATGTAATTTGCCCAGAGCTGTAGGAGGAGCAGCGTGAAAAAACGAACACACAAGCACACACAAACAACATCAGTCCGTGAATTAGAGTAAGAATTTTACATGTTTATTTTAATTGTGATGTGTATATTTTTAGCCGTCGCCAACCTTCCTCCATATTTTCTCGAAGCCTGAAACCGAAGCCTCCCCTTTTCCCATTGGCCCTTGGTTTTAACTATCGCCTCTGCAATGTATACAAAGAGGAGATGCAGTGCTGGCAAGAGAAGTAGCACAGCTGGATGATGTTGGATGAGGCCGCTCTGTAAATGCTGCAGTAATAAGATTGATGAACAGTGTGCACAAATCACCAGTCAACATTCAGCACAACCAGGTGGGAGAGAGTGAATGCTCAGCCCCTTTACCTTTCACACATCGGCTTACGGGTCACCACTGAAGGTCCCAAAATTCACTCACAAAAATAAAAATAGCTCCGCAAACGGGGCGTAACCCCTCACCCCTTGACGCAAACCAATTTCAAGATGGTGGCCATATTGAAAATCGCAGCAAGCGCCATTTTCGAAAGGAACCTTCCTCTACTCAACCCCAACACACCCAGCAAAAATGGATTTAATCGAACAAGGCGTTCTCCTCGAAATTGACGGAAACCAATTTCAAGATGGCTGCCGTGGCGGCCACAGTGAAAATCGCAGCATGCCCATTTTGGAAAGAACCTTCCTCTACTCAACCCCATTATACCTCGCCAGAATAAATCAATCTGTGAAGCCGTTCTCAAGTTATTGTCCGGAAACCAAATTCAAGATGGCTGCTCTAGCCGCCATATTGGATATCGGATTGTGCTGAATATCGAAAGGAACCTTCCTCTAAACACCCCCATTAATCACACAAAAATGAAATCAATAAGTCAAGCCGTTCTCAAAGTTATTGTCCGGAAACCAAATTCAAGATGGCTGCCCCAGCCGCCATATTGGATATCGCATCGCACTGATTATTATCGAAAGAACCTTCCTCTAACCACCCCCATTATACCCCATGAAATAAAATCAATCTGTCAAGCCGTTCTCAAGTTATTGTCCGGAAACCAAATTCAAGATGGCTGCCCTAGCCGCCATATTGGATATCGCATCACACCGATTTACGAAAGGAACCTTCCTCTACGCAGCCCCAACACACACTGCAAAAATGGATTTAATCGGGACAAAGCGTTCTCCTCGAAATCGACGGAAACCAATTTCAAGATGGCTGCCATGGAGGCCACATTGAAAATCGCAGCGCGCCCATTTTCGAAATGAACCTTCCTCTACTCAACACCCAACATACCCTGCAAAAATGGATTTAATCGGACAAGGCGTTCTCCTCGAAATTGACGGAAACCAAAAGTTGACAGACGCCCGGACGGACGCCCGCCGGACAACGCCCCTTAGCCAATTCAGGCTGAGGGGTAAAAAGCAGGAAAATGTAAAAGCTTTGTGTGAAGTTAAAGTTGCCAAGAACATTATATTGCATAGAAATAAGTCAAAATAAGAAAATAAAAAAGTAGAGAAAGCAAATTGAAGGAGTGAGGATGAGGGAACTTAATGGTTCCAAACAGTGGAAAGATGGCGATGTTGCGATATTTGAGAGGCAACCAATGTAGACATGTTGGATGACGAAGTGCAAGTGTGATTTGATGGCACTGCTCTGTCAACATTGCTGCAGGAACCTAGATAGAAGCATTGTGAACATATTAGTGTGGGCAACTTAGCATACAATTGTGCATTTTGTGAGGAAAGCACCAAATTTGGCCACACTAGTAGCCTAACATATTATGAACAGATTTGGATATTGGGCCATCTCAAATTCAGCCGCTGATGGCTGTGGCAGCCATTTTCCACTGCCATCAAAAATTTTGAGATGGCCCAATATCCAAATCTGTTCATAATATGATAGGCTACTAGTGTGCCAAATTTGGTGCTTCCTCACAAAATGCACAATTGTTATGCTATATTTAGCTAAGTTGCCCACTATATGGGTAGGTATCACAAACACTTGGAAGAAGAAAGGCACTGTTACGCAGCTCACAATTAACGCAGCCCTGAACATTATCCAAAATCAAGATGATGTTACCAACCGAGCATGGTGGTGTAGATGCAATTTCTCTGAAATCAGCATAATGGGTTTGAGGGTGATAAAACCAATAATAAAATAGTTTTTAGAGCTTGATATTAAAATAAATATATTGTAATAGAAAATGTACTTAAATA
>CM068956.1:3926806-3939975 GCA_035128595.1 Eptatretus atami | reverse complement strand
ATAAAAGGCACCAACAAGTTGGAATGTGGGTCAAAGAAAATGTCCAGATGTATTCACCAAGCTCTAATCACTTCAAGATAATATTTCTTCCCAGTCTGGGAGAAGTAGACCGACTTTTAACCGACATACTATAGAAATTTATCAAAATGCCCAAAAGAGTTGAAGTTTGACATCCTTCTCGCATTCTGTGCGTTTTTCTGTGCTGGAAGAAGATTAACACGTCTGGATTTGAAATAAATGTTATAACCATTCAACCAGGTCAAGCTGGGGTTGTTTGTATGAAGGCTGAAGATAAGCTTTACCTGGAGGATGCCAAGACCTTACAAAGTTGGCGCCAGCGAAAACTAAAAAACGATGCCTCACGAAACACTATCTATATATGACTAAAACTCTCATCTTGTATGTATGTATGTATGTATGTATGTTCTCGAAATATAGCCAAAACGGAACAGGATAGTGCAAAAATTTTAGGGCCACCTTACTCACCATTCGCCTGCGGTGTGCAGTATCAAGTTTCGTTCAAATCGGGCAACGAAAAAAAAATTATTAAAAAATTAATTCCCGATTCAGTCAAGTACTCTTTGGGAGTATTTGATCAATGCAAACAAACCCAGCGGTATAGTTCGCTGGAGCTATCTTTTTTTTTTCTTGAAATTATTTTTTTCATCAACCGCTGTCACAACGGGAACCCAACGGGTTCACGGGTCATCTAGTAAGGAACTAAAATTCTCCATGTATTTCAGTGATCTGGAACGAGTCTTGTATCCTGATCCCTCCCATGCGCATAGTATGTGTTTGGATGTTCAATAAATGTTCTAATTGTACAGGACTCCGTAATTCCTCAACAGTGGGAACCACCAACAAAACAGAGAGACACCGATGTACTTTCAGCAGTCAACTCTCAGGAATAGTAGATGACACAGTGATGCTTAACAATTGTAAAAGCGACATTTAGAAGAGACGGACACCAAATAGCCTGACTGATAAAACCTATTTTCACCTGAATGTATGAATGAATGAAATACCAATGTAGCTTTAATGGCATTTCAAGGTAAAGCAACATTTTGTTCCATAAATGTGAAAGTTAAGTTAAGAAGAAAAAATTGGTTTTATCCAATTTTTTTCAAGTTGTTCCTGCACTGCGTGCACATTTGTCTTTTCAGTTTGGTAACGCCTCAAGGCCAGAGGCATAGCTCATGTAACCTCAAATGGTTGGAAAAGATGGAAATCATTCAGTGACACATCTGCACTACCAGAGGGAATGTGCAGAAATTTAAAATGGCATTGTTCAGCCTTCTGATCGAAGGAAGCTCATTTTGACCCCTCCTGATGCTTATTGTATTGAAGTTTGAGGGAGAATGAATAGTTTTTTTCACACTTAAATATAGTGTTGATTCACATAAAAATTTGTGTGCCTGATATATTCACAGCAGAATTGAAGAACAGATACCACAATGAAAAGCAGATAAAGTCCAAAAGAAAAAATAATAAATGCATCAAAACCTCTTACCTTTGCTTACTTTCTGTGCAGCAACCACAGGTTTGAAGAGCGAATTGAGTTCTTCCAATTCCTTTAACTTATCCTCCTTCTTTACTTTCTTGTCCTGGTCCTTTGCCACAGCCTGTATAAAAGCATGTGAATGAATAAGAAAAGCAAAACAACAAAAATAATTATCACCATGAGTTGTTATTCAAACAACTAATCTGTTGGCAGTCAATTTTTGTTTTTTCTTCAAGTCCGAATGTTAGGAAGGCAGGGGTCCATCAGTCAGAGTAGATATTACAGGGAATGGTCTCTGGAAATGACAGCAGAAACAATAGATAGGTATAAACTTGAATTAGATAGGTACCGAGAAGCATTGGAAAAGAGGGGTATAGATATTGGCAGACAAGAGGTAGTTTATTTAGGCAATAGGGTCATTGTGTACACATACAAAAAATAATACAAATGTATGTAATATTATATATATATATATATTATATATATATTATATATATATATATATATATATATATATATATAAATAACAATGAAATCCCTCAATACAGCGCGTGTGGTGAAGCAAATGAGTACACTAATGTTAAAATATGCAATTTATGCTTTTTCAGTTGAAAAACAATTAAAAAGCGTACTTAATATTTGAAATGTAAAATTCTTGTAATTATTGTGATAAGCACCTTTATATATATACAGAAGGAATGAAATCGTTCGTATACAAGCGTGGCAGGGGGCCGCAAAAGAATGATGTAAAATAAGAAGAACTTAGCTTTCAGCGTTCGGCTAGCAGTCACGAAATGCCATGTGTGGGCGGAAATGACGTCTTTCGTTCGTTCGTACATGAGAGGGGAGCGTTTCTTGGTTTTTTCCGTCAAGCAATAAATTCAATGGTTTTCACATATACAACACATTAGTTTCACAAATTCCATTGAAATACTGCGGTATTTCCGTCAATTGTCGCCATTTTCCGTCTAGGTTACGCACTGCCATCTACCGGGCGGCCGTCATTGGCTCACTTGAGGAACGTGGGGGGGGGGGGACACCCAGGGGACATTTTCCAAACTTCGGTGCAATGTAAAGAACTAATAAAAAGACATAGAGGGATGAATATTTCGAGAGAAACAACACCAAAACAAGGTAGGAATGACATGTCACATTATGATGCCACAATACGACACCACAATCCTATCATGACATCTTTTAACGTTTTACTTTTGTTGTGGGATTGTGATGGTTGTGGGAAAAGATCCCTTGATGCTCATCCATTAGAGGATTGCAGTGTCGTGTTGTGGCATCGTAATGTGACGTGTCATTCCTACCTTGTTTGGTTGTTGTTTTTTTAGATTCAATCCCTCTGTTAAAACATTTTTTTAAACATTTTTTTTTCTTCTTGTTTCTGCAATTTTTAAAGTAATAAAATGCTTAATGTTTTACATATTCATCGAGTTTGGTATGGATTAAATCCATCAATGTTATTAAATTGTTTTAACACTTGAGTCAGTTGATTTGAGGGATGGGTTACATATGTACTACTTTTGGAATGGTTCTGTCCATTTCCCCCCTTCCCTCAATCCTGGCCTGGTCTGGTTGAGTCCTCATTTACGCTCGATTTATTTTCGTTATAAAACGATGAATGTTTTCTTGTTTTGTTTTTTTTTAATTTGGGGTTGCGCACAACAGCCCAAAGACAAAGTAACTTCCTCGCGTTGGAATCACCATCATCTTTTTTTCCCCCACGTAAAAAGTTTTACAGTTTTACATAGTTTTTAGAGGAAGAAGTACAAATTGGCGATTAAGCGATCTCTCATTGTGGTACTTTAGCGATGTATTTTGGCGTCTTTTTAAGTCTTGGTAATTCATCGAAGGTATGGCTTTTAAATGCTTAGGACTTCACTCTTTAGGAGTTTATGAGTATATCATTGTGTACATATTTGAATGGGTGGCCATTTTTTCCCCACATCATCCCTTTATATGGGCTGTACTCCATGATAATGATTGCGATGTCTGGGAGAGTCTCGTAACAAAAAAAAACCAAAAAAAAAAAAAACCCTCCCGTAGACCCTTTAATGAGCACAGATTTGATGCGGTCGATACACTTTGGTAGGTCATGGATGATGAAGGTTGTGGTCAACTTTCATCGAAATTGTGTGTGTAGTTTTGGAGAAGAGCAAATACCTATTTTAGGGGTTCACCCCCCCCCCCCCACCCCGTAGACCACTTAATGAGTGCATATTTTGATGAGGTCAATAAACCTTCATTAGGCATCAGATAATGAAACTTGTGGCCAAGTTTCATAAACATCTTGTGTTTGGTTCAAATAAATAATGACAAGTGTTTTCAGACTGACTCACTCACTCACCTACAGACACTGCTCGACACATAAGCTCACTCCAGGTGAGCAAAAATATATGCAAGCATGTGAAAGCGCAGAACCACAACAAACAAACACACACACACACACACACACACACACACACACACACACACGCACACACAACACACACAACAACACACACCACACACACACGCGCCAGTTGGCCCAGAAAGGAGGAGATTCCATTGGGAACCTCCCACACTCCTAACATCTCTCCCCTCCCTCGGGATACGAGGACATGAGAAAGGAGGCTGACAAGATGTTGCTCCAAGCCATGGTGTGACAAATGATAGCTCAAATTAAAGAATAATTGAATCAGAGAGGAAATTAATAAAAACTAGAAGGGCAATCGGTGGAGCGCATACCTCCGCCACACAATGCCTCATCCACGAGAATATGTCGGGCCCAATACATTTTTGAGATACCGTGCTGTTTATCGTTTTTGCCCCGATCTCTGAATGGTGAAGAATCACTTTAAAAATTAAATAATTCTCGTATCCAGATCCGGATTCCGATCTTCACCAAAATCGAAACTTTTATTCCTCGCCACACACCCAACCTGTCCACCAAATTTAATCTGAATCCATGCACAACTTTTTAAGATATTCTGCTATATAACATTTTTGGCCCGATCTCTCAATGGTGGCAAATCACTTTAAAAATTTGAGTAGTCAGATTCGGATCCGGATCTTCACCAAATCAGTTCACCCTTGTCACACACCCAACTTGCCCACAAAATTTCATCTGGATCCGTCCACAACTTTTTGAGATGTCCTGCACACAAACAAACAAACAAACAAACAAACAAAGAGAGGCGTGAAAACATACCCTCCTTTACCTTCGTTGGCAGAGGTAATAAGGATGATTTTAGAGGGGCATTGAAAGCATAAGCAGCATGATTTTGAAAATTCGAAAATAATATTACTAATCGTGAAGATCATTTATTGGAAATATTGAAATTTCCTCAGTTTGGAAATGGGCCAAACCACAGTCGAGTTTGATGTGGATGTCGCCTTGCCAAATAAAGGAAAGACGGTCCAGGAGACAAGCCAGGCAGAAAGATTTGCAGGGATTGAGAGGCAGGTAGACCCCACGGAGAGTGAACCAACTCGCTGTTTGCGAAATGGCTCTGTTTGGAAGATGGCACGAGACACTGCGGAGGTCAAGCTGGTGCTCCCCATTGCCCGAAACGTCAAGCCCACACCGTGCTCCATGTCTCACCCTCGTTTTGCTCCAGCCATGACTGCAAGAGGATGCGTTGGGGTGAGGGCCAAGTTCGGCCAACCACGGAGCAAGGAAAGACACCTTCTGGCCATGTGAAAGCCAAAGGGCTATGTTGGTGACCTCTCTCGCAGAGAATACAGCATGGGAGCTTTTCGGTGTTTTATGCGATGGGATGGATGAGGAGCTCACAATTTGCCTTGCATTGGGACTGTTTACACTACAGGCAAAAACACTGCGACACCCCCACCAGATCAAGTTAGAACTTCCCAGCTGCAGAATTGAGACCATAGATTGCAGCGAGAAGTGAAGCCATGGCAAAGCAGGAATGGAAAATCTTTGTGTGACTTTACATGTGCTCTGGAGGGCGTAATCGCCCATGAAATTGGTTGGGATAGATTTTAAATCAGGTTTTGCTTCCGCTGCCCAGCTGGAGCAGGTAACACCCAGTGGGAGATATCGTCAATTAGATGGGTTTTTGTTGTACACCACTCCTTCCCAATGCCATATCCAGGCGATGCATGACGTCATCGCTGGGCACCGAAGGAAGGGAGTACTCCGTTTGTTTGGCCGGGCGATATCTCAGCCATCTTTTGAGCTAGGAAGCTGAAATTTATGGAGAGAAGTGAAGATGTGCTTTGGAAAAAATGGTATTTTTTGATGAATCAATTAAATGGTTAATTAATTCCTTACTTATTTTATTTCTCCTCCTGGCAATATCTCAGGCACCTTTTGAGCTTGGAAACTGATACTTGGACACGACAGTGACCAAGTGATTTGGCGGTAAAGAGTATTTTTGATTCATTGATGAATCAATTAATCCTTTAATTTTTCATTTTTTGATGAATTACTTAATTTTCAAAGCATTACAGATTAGGATGAAACAGTGGTGGTTTAGGTATGCTATTTGGCAATTGATTGAGAAATTAATTATTTTACAACTATCATTTATTTTAATTATGCAATTAATAACTGAATCAATCAGTGATTGCACACCGCTCACTCCACATCCGTCTCGATATGCTGCATGGCGAGTATCATTTGTACATATTTACCTCAGAAGTACACCGCTCCCTCCCAATTCAGTCTCCATGTGCTGCATGGCGAAGGCTCCCCGGCAATGTCTCGCGCTGCAGGATTTATTTATTTATTTGGCATGGGGGCGGTGTACTTTGAATGTACCGCTACTTGCTTTGGTGAATGTTAAATTGTCAGTTAGGTAGGCCTGTTTGTGTTGTTTTATGTAATCTTCTCTCCCCATCCTAGCAGTACCTGATCAAGGCAGGAAGAGGGTGGTTGATTGAATTTTTTTTGTTTTGGCTTTCTGCTCAGAGAAATTTTTTTGTGTTTGAATTTTGAAATTCATGGGGTAGGGAGCACAATATCTCAAACATCAAGTTTAGCTGGAGATGCGGTCTCACATTTCACGGCCCTTCCTGATTTAATGGACAAGAAAATTAAAGCATGAATGTTGAAGTGTTGAAAGCTTGGATCTTGGCCACATTAAGTGACCTTGTCAGAAGAATATGGTCCAAAGGGCAAAGGGGGAAGCTGTGATATGTTGGAGGGGGCACAAATTAGCTCGTATGTTAAGTAATAGCGTGGTCCATGTGTTCATGCAGGTTACAACATTTTCTATAACCAGGGGACCCATTACAGTGAAATTATCCTGTTGTCCATGCCATGAGGAGCAGCAGAGTCGACATAAGGCTTACATTAAAAAGTGTAATTTGTACATGTCCTCTCTGTAAAACTTGGCAAGTCACCAGGTAAGGTGAAAGCTTTCCTGGTTGTGTGTTGTGTCGGTTGTGTCAGCATCTTGTGTGTGGCTTTAAAAATCTCCCCATGGTTTGAGGGGCACCATAATGCCAGCTGGCCCTCATGATGTTACCACAGCAGCAGCAGCTAAGTGCCGGATGGTTGGTGGAGACAGGACTGGAAGCGAGGGATGCTCAAGTGCTGCGGGGTGTGGCCATGGGGGAGGTCATAAAAGTGTGTGCGCGTCCCTGCTGGCCGCTGGTGAGTTGGGTGTGGTGTCATGGTGGCTACTTGCTTTCTTTGAGCTGTGAGTTGCTGTGCTTATCGTTTTTCCTATCCCTTTTTGCCTCCCTATGTTCGTTGTTTGTCCTTGTGAGTGTTTCCCTGTGTTTTTCCTCTTTGTGGAGATCAGAGAGAGAGAGAGACAGAGAGACAGAGAGACAGACGAGAGAGAGAGACAGAGAGAGAGAGAGAGAGAGAGAGCAGAGAGAGAGAGAGAGAGAAGAGAGAGAGAAGAGAGAGAGAGAGCAGAGAGCAGAGAGAGAGAGAGAGAGAGAGAGAGAGAGAGAGAGAGAGAGCATTAAGTGCTTCGCAGGCTTTTCAGAACTTTCTGGTTTTTGGGCCTTAGTTTATGTTTGCCGTGTTTCTCGTTCGCTTTCTTTGGCAGTTTTCATACTTTTTCCAAAATACTTAATCCGTGTTATTTTTCCTTTTTCCTCCAATTGCTGGTGTTGCTCTTGGCAGGTTTCTTTTGTTAGATTTCTCTTTTCTTTTCTTTTTTAAAACTATAGCAAACGTACGTTTGCACAGTTGTGTGCACGAGGAACTTCCTCGTAAGAACGGGGTCATCGGTTGTCAGCCACATCGATTTAATGTTTAAGATGTAGCAACGGGATTCGGAAAGCTCATCAGATTCGAAAACATTCTTGCCGCATCTAAAATGAACCAACGTGTTGTCATCTTCCTGCCTGAAGAGTGATACGTTGCTCAGGCAGTCACAACCGTCTTCCAAACAAAGCGCCATCTGCAGTGTCTAATGCCATTTTCCAAACTGTACTGTCAGACCATTTTCTTACTGTGAGTCCTTTGGACACACCGGCTATTTAAAATTACCATTTCAAATATCCCACCTTTATTTTAAAGTGAGGAGATTATCTCCGTGTTAAATTGTTTTGGTGCAGTCGTGTCACAGATCTTGATGATCCACCACATTTACGTTCTGATGCTTCGGTTCATCATTTGTCTTTTCAGCATCATTGTTAGATTGTTGTAAAAGAAAATGTGCAATTGCTTTGTGCTGTTGTGAATTAAAAAAACAAAGATCGAAACTACCACATTTATGTTGGAACCGAAGCAATGACAATGTGGTGTTGATAAAGCAGGCATGATGGCCAAAAGCAGATGAAGCATAAAGCAGGATCACAGCTCACCTCCACTTATTTGTTCCTCTTTTTCCCACCTGTGGAATCAACTTCCACATCCTTGTCAATCTCATTCTTCCCTTCAGGTCTTCAAAACAGTTGTTCACCACCATCTCAAATCGTCCCCATTCAAAAACCATATTTTCTACCCCCATTAACCCCACCCAAATCCCTTCTAATTTTCCAATTTCTCCTCCTTGGAGTTTCTTTCTCCATGTATGCATGTTTTGCGTTCTGTTTTTGTCTCAAGTCCTGATCTGTTCATAGTGCAAGCTCTTCCATGAGCCTTGACTGCATACATACAAAAATAGCACCGCAAAGCGGGCGTAACCCCTCAGCCCCTTGACGCAAACGAATTTCAAGATGGTGGCCATATTGAAAATCGCAGCATGCCCATTTTCGAAAGGAACCTATCCTCTACTCAACCCCAACACACCCAGCAAAAATGGATTTAATCGGAAAGGCTGTCTCTCGAAATGACGGAAACCAATTTCAAGATGGCCGCCATGGCGGCCACAGTGAAAATCGCAGCATGCCCATTTGGAAAGGAACCTTCCTCTACTCAACCCCATTATACCTCGCCAGAATAAAATCAATATGTCAGCGTTCTCAAGTTATTGTCCGGAACCAAATTCAAGATGGCTGCTCTAGCGCCATATTGGATATCGGATTGCGCTGAATATCGAAAGGAACCTTCCTCTAAACACCCCCATTATATCACACAAAAATGAAATCAATAAGTCAAGCCGTTCTCAAGTTATTGTCCGGAAACCAAATTCAGATGGCTGCCCTAGCCCCATATTGGATATCGCATCGCACTGATTATCGAAAGAACCTTCCCTACCCAGCCCCAACACCACTGCAAAAATGGATTTAATCGGACAAGGCGTTCTCCTCGAAATTGACGGAAACCAAAAAGTTGACAGACGCCCGGACAACGCCGTGACGACAATACCCCTTAGCCCAATTGGGCTGAGGGAGTAAAAAACGGGCCGACAAAAACGGTATCAAAGTTCCTACTCTGTGCAAGCCTTTATACTTGTGAAACACCAGGGTCACAATACAAGGAAATACAAGGAAAACAGACACAGCTGTTGGCCGTTCAGCCCATCATGCCTGTGCGAACACCATCCTAATTTATCAACCAACACAAGATCCAAAGAAGAAAATGCAAAATTTTATTTTTTAAAAATCTATTCATTTTCAGTTTTTGTATCCCCCCCCCCCCCCCCCCCCCCCCCGCTCAGGGGAGGGGGCATGGGCTTGGTAAAAAACACACATCAACCACACAACACCCCTTGACAAGACCCCCACCAACAGCACTCCATGCACATGCACACAATCACCCATCAATACTCAAACAACCTGAAAATCCTGCCAACATCCCCATACCGCTCCATCTCCATAACTTCCAGGTACCTATTTAATTCTAATTTAAACTTATCTCCTATTTCTGCTGCTACGACCTTTCCAGGGAGACCATTCCATGCATTAACTACTCTCTGAGTAAAAGTCCCCTGCCTCAACTCTCCTCTTCTTTACTCTCAGGCTATGGCCCCTGGTCCTATCACTGTCGACTCTGTTGAATAATTCATCTGCACTTATTTTATCTTTACCTTTCATTATCTTGAACATCTCTATCATATCTCCTTATAACCGCCTCCTTTCTAGTATATAAAGCCCTGTCTCCTTCAGCAGTTCCTCATAGCTGAGTCTGGCTAGGCCCAGAATCAATCTCGTCACCCTGCACTGAACCCTCTCCATAGCATCTATGTCCTTCCTGAATTGTGATGACCAAAACTGCACACATTATTCCAGATCACAATATATATGGTTAAATGGTCACCTTGGGATGGAACTCAGACCATCCATCCATCCATCCATGAGGACCATACTCTGTGCAGAGCGTTGGTGCTGCCGAAGCAGTCTCCTTGGCTATTGGACGCAATCCCGGACGGATTGCCACTCCGACACAGGATACCAGCAAGCTGGCACTCATTTTGCCGACCTCGGAATGATGACAGGCAGAGTCAATCCCACCTGGTATTAATTCAACAGCAGAGGGGGATTTGAACTCAGGATCTGAGGATCCCAAACCCACCACCCCAACCATTAAGCCAACACCAGGCATACTCAGACCATACTGCACAAATATTGCTGCATGACCGCAGACCTATCTAGCCAGGCACCACTTGTTCAGTAATCTTTTTATACTTTATGTGCATACCACTTGTTCTTCAACTATCCGAGAATTTCTATTTTTTAAAAAAATCAAGTAGAAAGGAAAGGTCAATGCTGCCATTGACAATGTAGATTTTCTCCTCAAGTAAAGAACAACCAATTGCCTGATGCAAAACACTCCCACAAACAAAATAAAACGATCAAATACGCATCTTTAAGTTTATCGCCAGAAAACACAGATAGGGATTTCACAAATGCAATGAATGCTCAGAAATCTCACCTGTTTTCCTCCTTGTCCAGTTTGCACCCGGTTTGCAACTTGCTTTATAAACTTCTGTTGCTTGGCTCCTTTTTTATTTTTCAGACCAAATGTTTTGTCCTGCAAGATAATAATGATAATCATCATCATAATGTTGATAACATGATCAACTGTCAGCTTTATCGTTTGTATCACAATTGAAGGATGAAATATCATGTCATAAACTGTTTGTAGTGTTGTAAACAGCATTATATATAACAACTCGTATAATGCTCTTTGGCCTTGTTTGTGTGCTCCACCTTAATAAAAAGAAATATACCACAGTACATCTCTCATCAGTGAAAGTATGGGTTCAGCAAACCAAAGATGTTGAATTCATGTCTGAAAAAAAATATTCAGAATCCAAATGAGAGCAAGAGCAAAGGTATTCTCAGAAGATAAAATTACAAACTGCATTTCAAAACTTTTGTGTTTGACTTCATTACGACACAGCACATACAAATATGCATATAATTATTGGTGGCCAAAGAGGTCCCCTCTACTGTTCAACATAACCAACAGTAGAGGGAGAAAGAGAAAAAGAGAAAGAGAAAAAGAGAAAGAGAAGAAAGGGGAAAAGAGAGAGGAGGGAAAAAGAGAAAGAGGAAAAAGGAGGAGGAGAAAGAGAGAAAAAGAAGAAAAGAGAAAGGAGAAAAAGAGGGAGAAAAAGAGAGAGAAAAGAGAAAGAAAGAAAAGAAGAAAAAAGAGAAAAAGAGAAAAAGAGAGAAAAGAGAAAAAAGAGAAAAAGAGAAAAAAGAGAAAGAGAAAAGAAAAGAGAAAAAGAGAAAGAGACAAAGAGAAAGAGAAAGAGAAAGAGAAAGAGAGGGATAGGTGTGGGAGAAAGAGAGGGATGGGGTGGGAAAGAGAAGGATAGGGGAGGGAGAAAGAGAATGGAGAGAGAGGGGAAAGTGCAGAGGGGTGGAGGGGGGATTCCGGCAGACGTGACGTCCAGTTCAACATTCATCCGAGAGACGGCACACACACTGATGAATCACCCTGCCTGTGAAACACCGGGATGACAGTTTACAACAGTCGGGATTCGAACCCAGACTAGACAGCTTGGAGCGAGCATGCGTACCTCAGGCTATTCTGCCGGCGGACGGCTATACCGTTGCGAATCTGGAAGCCTTGAGCACTCAACATACAGGTCCTATAGAACAGTTATATCGGTAAGTATGCGTTTCCAGCTAGAGTCCCGTCCCTATTCCAATGGGTGAATAAATGTACATGTGCTGTGCGTTATTTTGATAGTCAGGGTTTTCTTTTATTTTTACACCACCAACAACGACGCCAGCAACACCATCACCTTCACCTCGCTCTGACCGACGCCGTTGTCTGCATGCGTGTCAGCAGGTACGTGGGCAGAGCCCACGCAGAATAATGTTTTTCTGCATGTTTGGTGGGCGGAGTTCAAGGAGGAGCCTCGCGGCGGTGAGAAAGGCAGTCCGCGTGACGTCACCATGCCCCCGGGCCAATCGACGGACTTGCGGCTCGTTTTGGCCAGTGACAGGGCGACGAGCGATTCTGCGCGCCAAAACCGTCCAGTAAGGGAGAGCGGGGAGGGCGGAGGCGTCCCCCCCCCACCGAGACAGGGTGAATAAGGGTGCGGCACGCCGGACAGCGAGAGCTTGAGCTTGAGAGACATCATCCCCGACAGGAACCGCAAGGGTTGCGCGCTGTCTCTGTCGGTGAACTAGCGAGTGTTTGAGATAGTTGATGACCATCGGGCAGGCAGGGTCGTGGTCGATCTGACGGGCAGGTAGAACGGGCGTGGAGTTGTCGGCCCTCGCTTTGACGTTCAACTCAAGACGGGGAAGTGGCCGAGAAGCCTCCTGCGTTCTCGACGGTTCGGGATACAGAGGAGAGGTTTGGATGTCGGCACGAGCGCTGAGCGAAGCTCAGGAGGCCGATCGCGGCTCGCCGGTGGCTGGATTCTGCTCGCCTCTCGCTGGTGCCTGGTTCGAATCGGCTCGCCCAAACCACACAAGGTGGACAGGTCTGAGGCAGGTTCTGGTCTTCAGCTCACCTTTCCCTCCGAGCTGGAGGCCTCAATAAGGCTGTGGCCACCGTTTCTTGGGTGTGTGTGGTTGTTGTGTGTGTGTGTGGTGTGTGTGTGTGTGTGTGTGTTGGCGCCAGTCTAGTAAGTAGAATTGTGCAAGTGCTCTTTGCTTGTACATAAATTGCCTTGCATCTCTATATTCGGATAACTCTGCTTCTTGCGTTGCCTCCCCCTGCCCCATTATAAATAAACCCATGTGTTAAATGTCTCAGCTCGTTTTGGTGTTTCTTTTATTGGCTTAGCGTGACGCATGTTGGAGAATTAGCAAGGCCGTTGTTGCCACCGTAAGGGGACATTTGAACCGACGGATCTCGGTGATCATCCGCTCGGGTCGCACACGGTTCGAGCACGCTAGCGGC
>CM068956.1:3878565-3890509 GCA_035128595.1 Eptatretus atami | reverse complement strand
ATAAGATAGGCGCCACAACACATCCTTGCTTCACCCCGTTGCTGATGTTGAACGCCTCGGAGAACTTACCGTCAGCACACACTCTAGCTTGCATTCCATCATGTAGCTGTTGTTGCACTCTTACAAATTTCTGTGGGCAGCCAATTTTGAGAAGAATTTGCCATAGAGCAACACGTGAGACTGTCAATTCTACGACGAAAATTGTTACAGAGTCGGCAGTGTGGTTTTCGATTACCTGGTTACCAAGGATATTGTTCTCAGCTCGCCAACTTCAGGAAAAGTGCATCGAGCAGAATATTGGTTTATGCGTTTTGTTGACCTAACTAAAGCTTCGATAAAGTCTCACGTGTTGCGCTATGGCAAATTCTTCTCAAAATTGCCTGCCCAAGAAATCTGTAAGAGTGCTACAACAGCTACATGATGAATGCAAGCTGGAGTGTGTGCTGATGGTAAGTCTTCCGAGGCGTTCAAATATCAGCAACGGGGTGAAGCAAATATTTGTGGTGCCTATCTTATTTGTGCTGTTCTTTGCAACCATGCTCAAGGAAGCCTTGAAACAAATGACAAGGTGTTCACATAAAATTTAGAACGGATGTGGCATTTTCAAATCTGCGTCGACTCCGGCTAAAACCAAAACATTGACCTGCTTTGGAGATCTCCTGTTTGCACGATTGGATTATTTTCCCATACGAGGAGGGCTTACAATCGCTCATGAATGCTTTCGCAGTCGCATTCTTCTAATTTCAGTCTAACGATCAGCACAAGAAAAACGGGTCATGATCAACCACCCCAGGTGTTACACATCACTCGCCCACGATTCCTTGTCAATGGAGAAGAGTGAAGACTACCAAAACTTTCCCTTATCTTCGAAGTATCTTGTCTAGATGGACAGCTTAATCATGAAATTGTCAGCAGAATCTCAAAGCCAGCTCTTCTTTTGGCAGGCTCAGAGAACGGGTTTGGAATAGCCATGACATTTAAACTCTACCAAAATAGCAGTTATCGGGCAGTATTGTAAGCACACTGCTATATGAGCGGAGACGTGGACGGTATACAGTAGACACATCCGCAGCTTGAAGCTTTTCAGCAAAGATGCTTGAGAAACATCCTGAAAAACAAATTGGGAAGCAAAAAGTTTCGAATATCGAAATTTTTGGCAAAACAAAGTGCTTAGACATCGAAAGCATCATCCGAAAGCGTCATCTGCATGGTCTGTCATTTAGTCAGAATGAATGACTTGCGTTTACCAATCCAATCTTTATGGTGAGCTAAAAATGGGTCCAGAAAGTGTGGGAAACCAAGAAAACGTTTCAAGACAGTAGTTGGCCGATACAATGAGAAGTGTGATATTCCTGAGTCATTCATGGGAAGAACTTGCAAAATCGTTCGCAGTGGAGGAAGAGTACAACACCGGGGTGCAAAGTTTGAGAAAGTTCGGGAGCATGAGATTGTGCAAAAAGCGACTCGGCGGAAGGATCCATCCAAGCATGGAAAAACTGTTTTCCGTTGTGGTGTTGTAGCGAACGACCTTTGCAACAAAAGCTGGTCTCACTGCCCACAGTCGCTTCCATCGGCAAATTGAACCAATCAACATAGTCGAAAACGCCACCCGTCATCCATCCATTTAATATACTATATATATATATTATATAATATATACTATAATATAAATATATATATTATACATACATACATACAGCATAAACATTATCAGTGGCGGAGAACAAGTATTGATACACTTGCCATTTGCACGGTTTTCCCCTACCAAACACGTGAGTCTGCAATTTTTACATAGTAACACTTCAAACTGTGAAAACGGAATCTAAAACAAAAAAAATCCTGAAAATCACATTGTATGATTTCAAAATTAATTGCATTTTATTGCATGAAATAAGTATTTTTGGTTTGTTGATCACCTACCAACCAGTAGAATTCCGCTCTCACCAGACCTGTTAGTTTGTCTTTAGAAATCCCTCCCATCTCCACTCATTACTGTATTAACTGCCCTGTTTGAACTCGTTATCTGCATAAAAGAACAGCTGTCCACACTCAATTTAATCAGACTCAAACCTCTCCACATGGCAAGACCAAGCAGAGAGCTATCTAAGACACAGGGACAAAAATTGTTAGACTTGCACAGCTGGGATGCTACAGACAAAGGTAAGCACTTGGGAGAAGCAACAACTGTTGGCGCAAATATTAGAAAGGAAAACTTCAGATAACAGTCAACTCCCTCGGTCTGGGCCCAGGCAATCTCACCTCGTGGAGCCTCAATATCATGAGAAAGTAAGGGATCAGCCCAAACTACATTGGCAACCTGGCAATGATCCTGAAAGACGACACAGTATCAAAGAAAACCATAAGAACACACTACGCCGTCATGGATAAAAATCCTGCAGGCACGGCAAGTTTCCCTCTGCTCAACCAGCGCATGCCAGCCCCGTCTGAAGTTTGCCAATGACCACTGATGATCCAGAGGAGAATGGGAAAGTCATTGCGCTGACAGACCAAAATAGAATTTTGGTTTTAAACTCCATCGCTCGTGTTGAGAAGAAGAAGAATGAGACAACCCCAAGAACACCATCCCAACCATGAAGCATGTAGGTGGAAACATCATCTTTTGGGCCTTTTCTGCAAAGGGGACAGGCGACTGCCACCGTATTGAGGGATATGGAGCCAATGTATCACGATATCTTGCCCAACACTTCCTTCCCTCAACAAGAGCATAAGATGGGCGTGTGGTCTTCCAGCATGACCAAGACCCGAAACACACATCCAGGCAACTAAGAGTGCTCCTAAGAAGAATCTCAAGTCCTGGAGTGCTAGCCAGTTCCAGACCTGAACCCAAGAGAAAATCTTGGACGGACCTGAAATTCTGTGTGCCCACGACAGCCCCCGAAACCTGAAGGATCTGGAGAAGATCGTATGAGGAGGGGCCAAAAATCCCTGCTGCAGTCTGTCAAACGTGGTAAGAACTACAGGAAACGTCTATCTCTGTAATGCAAACAAAAGTTTCTTACCAAATATGAAGTTCTGTTTCTATGATCAAAAAACTTATTCAGGCAATAAAATGCAAAATTAATTATTTAAAAATTCAACAATGTGATTTCAATTTGTTAATTCGTCTGTCACAGTTGAAAGTTACCTATGATAAAAATTACGACTCTACTGCCTTTAATGGGAAAACCTGCAAAAATCGCAGTGTATCAAATACGTGTGTGTGTGTTGTGTGATGTGTTGTGTGTGTTGTGTGTGTTTTGTGTGTGGTGTGTGGGTGTGTCGGTGTGTGTGTGGTGTGTGTGTGTGTGGGTATTATATATATATAACACACGGCATTCCTCATAACACTGAGTTCCGTCCTAGGAGCTTGGTTAAGCGAATGCATAACAGATTTATTTTAAAGTTTTATACAGAGGACTGTATACTGAATATAAACAAATTGAGAAATCAGCTCTCATATACATTTACTAGATTCATACATGTAACTTTTATTTATCTGAATATAGAAAAAGTCTAAAAGAAACCAAACTTGATAACTTTGCTTAATTTAGCTAACTCTTACATATCTTACATGTATTATTGATGACATCGACATGTTCATCTTGCAAACTCTTCAAAATTTCACGAAACGTTTCAGCAATTTTTCCATATGCATTTATACATTTTCTTCATCATCCCAAGCTGAGCAATTTCTTAGCATGTATAATGTTTACGATTCCAAAATCACGAAGTTACTTCATCACTTTCTGTTTTCGAGAGCTTTGGAAAAAGTTGTGCGCAAATAGAGCTTACTTGCAAAGCTAGTTATAACGATAAATATAACTTACCATAAATGTACACGCTTATTCGCCGAGAACCGCGCTTACTCGCTAGACGCCGCACTTACCGCTGTGAGGACGCCGCGCTTACCGCTGAGACGCCGCCTTCTCGCTGAGACGCCGCGCTACTCGCTGGAGACGCCGCGCAACTCGCTTGAACGCCGCGCTACTCGCTGAAGACGCGCGCTTACTCCTGAGACCCGCCTGCCGTTCCACAACCAAAGTTCTCGTGAGCGTCACCAATACCGACTGGTCGAGGAAGCTGTCGTAATTCCGGGCGCTCGTTTAAACAGTAGGTCGTTAAGGAGGAGTGCCTGTATAATATACGTAGTATATATTATATATATATCACAGCCAAGCGGAGATTTAAAACTCAGACCCAAGGATTGCCAAGCCCACCACTCTAGCCATAAGCCAACCCAAGGCATAAAGTGGCCACCCCCCTGAATACCAAATGTAACTTAGATCAGTGCAACCATCACTTCAATCTCTCCTCCAAGTTCAAACTGACCTCCACGTTATAAAATGTGGGGTTGACTTGATCATTCAGAAAAAATCAGCTGTTTCTGTAGGTTCCCGAATGGTGATGAATTCACAGCAAAAACTCAAATGGACCCCAAGAGCTTTCAAAGACCTCCAGGATAAAAGTGGTGTAAGGCACAGATCAGGGGATATATAAAAATATTTTAAACCTGAAGCACAGTTCCAAGACAATCATTAAAAGTGGAAGGGTATGGACCACCAAGATCCTGCCGAGATCAGGCTGTCACTCCAAAAGGATGACCAATTCAAGGAGGAGACGGATCGAGAGACCAACAAGATCCAATGCACCTTGAAAGGAGCACATGCCTTTATGTCAAAGATGTCCACTGTATGCAAGTACAACAATATCCAAGCACTCCAACTGTCTCCTTTACGGTTTAGGGCAAGAAGAAGCCATTACTCAAAAAAGCTCAACCTGAGTCCCGTTGAAAGTATGCAAGAAAACATTCCGGAGATTCTGAAGCCATTGCCAAAACGTTTTGTGTCTGACGAAACCAAGAGTAACTTTTGCCTAAATGCAAAAACGTTATTTGGCAAACCCAACACAGCACATAACCGAAAGAAGCCCATAACATATCCCTACTTTAAGCATGGTTGGCATCATCATTTATGGATGATTCCATCAGCCAAGGACTGGGCGACTTTCAGGATAGAAGTGAAAATGAATGAAAGAAATCAGAAATATCCTGGAGAAAACCTGCGCTGCCCTCTCAAAAAGCTGAAATAGGATGGAAGCACCTTCAGATTTGCAACGACGGAAGCACACAGCCCAAGCTACACGATGCTGAGGAAAACAAAAATTAACTGTCCTAGTGGCCCATCAGAGCCCCAACCTAAATCAATCAAAAATGTGGCATGACTTGAAATGCGTCCATCAACATTCCCCATGCAACCTGACTGAGCTGATATTGCACAGAAGTTCAGTCAGTTCAGGTATGGGAGCAGCGTCGAGCAGTTGTGCTATGTCCACTTCCTGCCGCACTCCAGGCCTCCGTTGTCTATCTCCCAGGCAGATGGCCTGGCCCTATCCCCATCTCCTTGAGATGCCAATAAACCTGCTGCAACCACGAGCATGTTCAGCCCATTGGCCCCTCCACCTCAAGCCCCTCGGCGAGAGAATCTGTAGCAGATCAGAGTCATAAAATGAGACGATGTCGCATACAGCCGCAGCTGACGCTCACGACTAGCCATAACTATCTCATTTGAGTCTCTCACCAACCCGCAACTTGACACAAAGTCCGACCACGATAGCCAAGGATTCGCCGAAAGAGACCTGATACAAAGAGGAATGAGTCGTCACAGAACCCTTGTCAGAGTCAAGTTCTCACATCCGTAGACGCAAGACTGAAAGCACCAAGGACATGAAGAATCGACTTTTTCCTCCTGCACAGCACTACAGGGCCACACGCCATTGACCCAGTAATCCATGACCCCCAGGCCCGACCAAACGTCTATTGACTGCTCACAGCCAGCAGAACATGACTCTCACTGCCAAGTAAGTAATCTCTCCGTGACCTAACATCATCACCACAAACAGACAGACAGGATAGCCACATCCAAATCCATGAAAGCCTGGATCAGTTGACTCAGAAACCCGTAATCCCAACGGCTTGATCCTCATCAGCAACCCGATCCCCAAAAAGGAATCTTAGCCCGCAAAATACTGCAGCATTGCGAAAATCAATCAGAGCATCTTGACATTCCCAATATGATGCACGCAGCGATCTCCCAAACAACCGTCCCAATCCAATCCATTACAAGCACTGAGTGGGGCCATACACACCCCTGACAACTCCTATAACAAACTGGAAATTAAGTCTGAGATGTATCACCACATCTCACAAGCCCACTAGTTACCAAGTATAATTCAAAATCAATCGATCCCGCTTTAGTGCACCCACAATGACCAATACTCCTCCAAAGGCAAACCGTTCACTGAATCAAACACTTTTCAGCAGGTTCATCATAGGCTCAAAGCAGCCCAGTGAAACTCTCGTCTCGTTTCGGTAGGACCCGAATGCAAGGATACGGTCAACGTGACCTCTTTGTGTAAATCCTGACTGCTCTGGCACGGGGCTCAAGCAGGGTGAACGGATCGTTAGGATTATCCGAGCAAAACCTTGTCCAGGCACTGGGATCGCACACCCCTCCATAGTTGTTTCAGTCCTGGAGGTCACCCTTGGGCCTTTCCAAGCTGGACAACAAGCCCTCTTCCAGTCAGTTAGGATGATCATGTGTCCCAGAACCGAGTACAGACTGATGCACCGACATGAGGTAAACATTCCACCACCTTCAGAAGTTCAGCATGATATGCCACAGATCTCATGAGCTTTACCCTATTTCAACCGTTCACCACATCCTGTTTTCCCAAATGACGATTGATCACCAGTTGATTAGTCAGCAATAAGATAGTAAACACCCCTGACATCAACTCACACTTTATTTGCCTGTACAGCCGCTCAAATAACCGGCCCGGCAGGCCTTCACTCAGGACTCCTCTCAAACCCACCACCCTCTCCTCTAACGCAGTAAGACCCGAAGACGCTTGGAAGAACGCAATGCAATTCTCCTGCAGCAGTGTGAGTATCCCCTGACCCCACATGTGATGCTGCACCCCCTCACTAAATCCTCGCACATTTTAGACCTCCTGTCCACCTCAGGGTGTGCAATTATGCGAAACTCCTGAACAGCTCAGTTCTCCATTAAGCTGCCCCGACTCGGCAATTATCCATTTCTCTTAGAGAAAATTCTTCTTCGCCCTGATTCCAAGACATCCCCTGAAATATCAAGATGACGTCTTGAAGCACCACAACTCTTCAGATTCAAAATACTCAACCCCCCAAATCCCCATTCTGCCTGTTCACAAACTCTTCAGTGACCCTCTCATCCTTGAGCTTGCCCAACACCATCCTATCTGAATGTACCTTCTCCCAAATTTAAGCGCAATCAGAATGCTACCACAAACCTGTGTCGTATTGAGGAACTGCACTCCGCAAAAACGAGCTGGAACCATTCTATACAAAAAGCAATTTACACCAAGCCAGGAAAAGTACGTGCCACAGTTAAATTTGTTTATGATATTTGCAGCAAGGAATGCAAAGGAATGTGGAGTGTGACAAAAGGGCAAGCCAATTATAAAAGCCAGACAGAAGAGCAGACTTATCCATACAACTTTCAATCTCAATCTTATGCACAACACACACACACACACACACACACACACGAAGATTAAAGCCAGAAAAAAGAGAGCAGAGAGGATAAACAGCCCGCAATGGCGCGTTCGACCAACAACCCAGTTACGCTTCTGGAGTAGAAGAGAAATACTGTGTCTAAAGCTGTATGGGAGGTGTCGTGGCAATATGGGGGGTGTATGCCAGAAAACTGTGATTGAATCAATAATGATGCCTTTTTTCTTCCAAAGATGAATAGAGGGTGAAAGAGAAGAGGAGAGAAGAAGATGCGTGATCAAAGATCCCTAGCTTAGTGTGCATCAGTCTAGTGAGTTCGTTACCTCCGTGGGCCCTACCGCTTGCGTTCCCACCTCAAGGTCGGCGGTTATCTCCTGCTCTCCTGAACTCTCACTTGTATACGTCCCACTATATATATATTAATATATATAATATATATAATATAATATATAGATTTAAAAGTTTGTACGTGGGGGTTTGGAAATCACAGAGCACCATATAGTCCTTAGGTCAGTTATGTCGATAAGTCTGTGTCAGATAGATTCCCCACCGATTCTAAGATTAATCGTTAACCGGGCTGTGAATCTATTGAGGAGCCATTTTCTTTCTATCGTTATTTTGACCCAACCGATTTCAACCACCACAACCACCTTCTCACAATCCGACCACAACCACTTCCACAATCGCCAAACATCCCACAGACAACGAACAAACCACCTTCTCCACACCACCTCACAACCAAACCACCTTCTCAAACCGCCTTCACACAACCACCTTCTTCACAACGCCCCACACCAACCACCTTCCACAACCCAACCACACCACCATCTCCAAAAGCACATCTCCCCAATAACCAACAATAACACAATCGCCTCACTTCAACTCCTCAACGCCGCCATCTGCGCCGGCCAGGCGAGATCGCTCAAACAGACGCGGGTTTCCTCGTTGTGCGGATCTGATTCAACCCACGTCGCTCTCCTTTGCGCCAGCATCATGTATTCTCAACCACGTTCCGCTCGCTCCGAGCGTTCCTCGAATCGGATCAGGATCCAAAAAGGCAGAGACACGGTCAAGGGAGGATTAGAGATCAAACCCTCCCTCACGATCCCATATAACAGCCGCAGCCCAAGCAGTGAGTCGGTCGGTTGAGTGGGTAGAGCAAGTCATTCCAGTGGAGGGCAGTGGAGTCTGGGTTCACGAGGAACGACTGGGAGCACAGCCAACTGCCGTTGCGCGCAGAACTGCGCGCGTGGTGCGACGTGGGAGACCGGAGAAGCGCCCCAGACCGAACGTCTGATGATCGCTTCGACAGTCCGACGGCGCTGAGACGACGGCTCTAAAGAGACTATCAAACTCAAACAGACAAAAAAACCCTTCGTTCCTCTAGCCGTGCCGGCTGGCCCGAATACCAGCCGCCCGAAGACCTGCGGCCAACCCGTCATGCAGCTCCGTAGGACGGACGTCGCGGGTCACCCAGCGAGCACCACGAAGGTGAAGGTAACCAGCCCGGCCTCCGAAGCTTCTCGTCATCCACAGCTCCGTGCTCATAAAACCCAAGAGGTCCAGTCTACCCCGTCTTCCTGGGTTTTCCTTTTCTTTGCATGAACTTGTGCACCAGCCGTAGGTAGAAACTTGTATAAGTTACGTAATTAAGTAGAACGTGATAATTTCTTCTCTCGCGTCTTGTCCCTACCCCCATTAAAATTGCATGCTTGTATTCCCTGCAATTGCTGCTTGAGCGTATATGTGTCAAATAAATTGCTGTGTGAAATGTTTAACCCGTTCGCGCACTTTTCTCATGAAACGCCTTATGAGTTCGGAATAAATAGCTGGCTTTCATAGCCGATAAATGATCGGTCCACGGCGCTGCCATAATACCCCTCGTATCCCAAAACGAAGCGAGCTGCTAAGCGGCTCAGTTTCAAGCGGCCCTGAGGGCTACAGCTCTCGGTAGTCTGCCCGCCATTAATTAGATATCGACAATCGCATTGACCCTGTAGCGTGCGGTAATGTTGACTAGGCTTGGTCTCCCATCCAAACAACCCGAAGCGGGATTTCGCGTTGTCAAAGCTCACTAGATTCCTTCGGTGCGAGACGGCCGCCCATTGGCAGAAGCGCGTCCGCACGCCGCGGGCAGAAATCAACAACAATAATATAATAATATAAAATAATATAATATAATACATATATATAACATATAATATACATTAATATACACATATATATACATAATATACACATATATACATTATGATACACATATATATACAATATGTAACACAATATACACATATTATACATAATATACTAAATAAACATTATATATATATATATACATATATATACATATATATTATATAACATATAATATACATATATTATACAATAACATATATATAATATACATATACATATATATACAATATAATATATATTATATTATATATATATATATAATATAAACCGGTTAGTGCGTGTGCTGTAATCTCTACCGGAAGCTTGGGTTGGAGGATCGCTTGATGACGGGGACTCTGCGCTGCGCGCTAGTGAGTAGCGCACCCGGAATCATGGAAAACCCAATCCTTATCCCGTGCTAAGAGGCGACCAGGTTGCTGTCAGGAAGGCATCCGCGAACCTAGCCAAAATCAGTATCGATCAAACAAAGATGACCGCTGTGGCGACCCCTAACGAGCAGCAAAAGAAGAAGAAGATAAAAAATATAATATATATATATATACAGTAGGACTAGGCATAAGTCGCAGCGTAACCGTCACTTCGCCAAGTCGCACGTCAAAAAGTCTCGAATTTATCTAGTAAACCCTTGAATTAAGTTGTAATCGTCATCTCTAGTCTCACTCCTCTAAAGTTTCAGATGTCTTCCCGCTATGGAAACTCATGTAATTACACGCCTAATCGTCACACGGAACTTCTAACTCTTGAAAAAGCCAGATTTCATAATCTATGCCCTCATTGGTTACACTACCAGTGATAGGCTATCTATAACTGCCGCTCGTTCATCTCACATCGGCCGTCCCACATGCATGAAGATAGCAAGGTCTGCGCAATCAGTTGCTGGCGAAGGATTTAAAGATCATCGGCTTAGTTGAAGTCCGATCATGTTTTATATTGGCTTGTTTTTACATCACCGCAACTCACTTTCACATATGTATTGATGTATCATCACGATACTGGTCAGTAATTTGTCGATGTATATGAGTTTCATCCATATTGAAAACTCATCTACATCATTCAATGAATAATTTAACAGCCTTCATCCACCTTTGTCCATTGTCATATACCATCACATGTTATATGAGTTTCTACAGTGTTCATTCTTTACTTATAAATATCATGAATTCCATCTTGCCTTGATCACTTTCCAACTCTCCAATGAACCTCCCTATCCTGAGATGTCCCTTTTCTACAATACTTATTTTTTTGTTCGGACACATTGAACAACCATTTTTCCATACGCGAAGTTTCACATCTCATCGCCACTTTTTCCGTCCCATGTGACGACTTACGCCTAGTCTACTGTATTATTATATATATACACACCAGTCAAAGTTTGAAACACCCCTATTTCATTTTACGAATTTGACGTTTAATTTTCAATTACTCTGAAATTAAAGCAAAGAAACAAATAAACAATTCAAATAAAAAAAGAAATATGAATCTTGTTGTTAACAAAATTTAATCCAAATATTTGACTTCATCAAAGTTTAACACCTTTGCAATATAAGAGCGAACATATCGGGCATTTTGCACAATGAAATCAAATGTTTGGAAGTTCTTCCAACATTGTTACAGAATTCCCAAAAGTTGCACTTGTAGGTTGCTGCTTTCACCCTTCTGTCCAGTTCACCCAACAGCTTGAATGTTAAGTCTGGAGACTTGCTGCCATTCATGATGAAGCCTACCGTCTTTCTTCTTCAATAGTTCTGACCATAGCTTGGAGTATTTGTGGTCTTTCGCTGTTTATTGATGAACCCCTGACCAACTATGTGTCGACCAGACCCATCAGTGCGCAAAATCTTGAACCCTTGTCAGGGTTCCAGTCCACTCTGTGCAAGTCACCGACTCTATCCAGTAAAAGACCCAATCATCACCTCCCCTCCTGTTAAGAATGTGTCACACATAGAACCATCCTTCTCCTATCGACGCATACAAAAACCCGCGTGTAACCGAATATTTCAATTTTATCACGGTCCGAACCTTCTCAATTTCAGTAGCCCATGGTGGCTCATGCCAGCAAGCCTCTTTTTCTGTTTTGCCATCTTAGCAATGGCTTCTTCTGCCACTCGACTATCAACCCTGCAGTTCGAATCTTCTCGCACATTGAAACTAACGTCTTACTTCGACCAGTGTTAAGCTGTGCTAAGCTGCCGATCTCTC
>CM068956.1:3865032-3876078 GCA_035128595.1 Eptatretus atami | reverse complement strand
CAATAATAATGTATATATATATATATATATATATGCATTACATAAATCATAAGATATATATATTTAAACCCACATAGGACATATGTATATACACATATACATATCTTATGCCATATAAATATATATAGATTATATAGATACACAACATATATATCGAAACCCAATAATACTAGCTCTATATAGGCTATGATACAAGCGAGTATTATAGAAAGAAGAAATACACATATATCAGGAATATATATAATTATAATAAATAATATAGATACACATACATATATAAATTCCCCGTCCGCGGGCACCGCGCTGACGGTATACTTCTGCGAGAAAAATATACTACGGCCTCGGCTGAAGGTAGGGCAGTTTTTGCAAACTTGTGAAGTCACGTGACGCGGAAACGAAAAGCGAATATCGGAGAAAATCCGGCCTTCGACAAATGTTAGAATATTGGTCCCCATGAGATTTATACATGGCCACAATAAAATTCAAGAGTCGCTTGAGAAATGTAAGAGGACGAATAGATTTTTGAAAAATCGTCATTTTCGCATTTTTTTTTGCCAACTTTTGAAGTCACGTGACACGAAAAAGACCGGAAAGCGAATATCGAATTCCGACGCCCGACGCAATTAGAATTTATTAGTCCATAGATTCATATGCCTACAAATTCAAGATGCTTGAAAATGTAGGAGGAGATAGATTTTGAAAATCGTTCATTTTCGCATTTTTTGCCAAACTTTGAAAGTCACGTGACACGAATACACGAGATGAATATCGAAAATCGGCTAGGACAATATTTAGATATTCTCCGCTCGTCATAATGATTCCATATGCACAATCAAAAATTCAAGACGCTTGAGAAATGTATGGAGGAGATAGATTTTTGAAATCGTCATTTTTTCGCATGAAAATCATCATTTTCGCATTTTTTTGCCAACTTGAAGTCACGTGACACGAAAAAACGCAAAGCGAATCATTGCGAAAACTCCGGCCCGAAAAATTTAGATATTGTCCCCCATAGATTTCATTATGGCACAACTCAAATTCAAGATCGCTTGAGAAAACCTGTGCGTGAGGGAGTTCACCAATTTGTAGAATTACTCCATTTTTCGCAAAGCAGACGGATGAAGGGAGCATCTACAGAGGCCCATGAAATTATAGGTCCATTCTAGACGAGGAGGATGACCTAGCCAAATAAAATATCAAGATATATTATATATATATATCTATATCACTAATATATACCTATATTATAATACAACTGTCTCATAATTCCAGGGCTGTGGTGTGTCTGCGTCTGTGTCTGTTGACCGACTGTTTTTCTGGTCTCGACAACCACCGGTCGCCGATCGAGATTGCAGCGTTTGCCAGTATAATACCTCGGGGGAGACCGAGTATAGTGCCTTTTCAAGTTGGATATTAATAATCCGAAACAAGCGGTTCCCAAGTTATGCATAAAAATTAATCTACCCCAACCAATGACAAGAACAGGGTGTGCCTTTCAACCGTGGGCGTTCGCCCGATGGGGGAAGAGAACCTCGAGCCGTGTTCCCCATTAACCGCGGTTATTAACGACACGACGGGACCATCCCCGGATAATGATGACTACCGTGACAACGTACGGACCTTCCGGATAGATGATGATAATGATAATCAATAATTTCTCCGATTTGTTATGCAAGCATCTATAAACACAATGCCCAAGTTATGATTGTTTTCAAATATTAGACGGTGGCATAAATTTGCGGTAACATCAAGTGAGCTGGTATGCGTCCGAATCTAGAAAGGAGTTTTTTTTGTTGTGTGTGTTTGCACGAGGTTCTTTTTTCTGTTCTCGTTCTCTGTTCTGTGTTTTTCCTTGCGTGAGCAACGATTCGCGAAACAGGCAAAAACCGTCTTGGCGCTAATGAAATAACCTGGCCCCATTGGAAAGACTAAACACCTTGCGAATATCGTAACTGCGATATGCGAACTTCCGGACAGTTGAGGACCTTAACTTCCGGATAGTGACGACGTATGTATCTTTTCTTATCTCGATTTCGTACTTGTCTCTCGATTTCTTCTCGATTTTCTTAAACACAATGCCGGCCGCAATCCAGTCAGTGACGATTACTGTATTTTTTCTCAGATCTCTGTATCTGTCATCGATTTTCTTAGAACATTGCCGCCCAATCCCGTACGTGGGCGTTTACCACAGCGAAGAACGAGCTGCAGAGTCATTGAGCACGTGGCAATGGAATATAACGAGCACGAGCTGCTTCGCTTGGCAGACAACAACTTGAGCGCGAGGAGGCCAAACGGCGTCGTGCAGCCCGTGAAGCGGATGATAGACACCGCCCAACTGCTCGCGCATTTTAGCAGACAACATTGAAGCGCAAGGCAAGGCGTCCGTGCAGCAAGAACGGATGAAAGACGACCCTGCTCAGCGATGCCGCAAGAACACACAACTGGACGCAGTCCAAACGCCTTGCAGAAGAACGGAGAAGAACGAACTGCTCGCTGTGCAGACCAACACGGACGTGAGGCAAAAGGCCGCCGTGCAGAAGAAACCGGGTACTGGGCACGCAACGTACGGCAGTGAGAGTGAAGGAACGGCCTGTGCAAGTTGGTTTCTGGCACACGGTTTGAAAATTTTTTTGTTTTTGTTTTGGTTTGCACGTACGGGCACGCACGAGTATATATAATATAAAGATAACATATCATATATAGATAACATATATATAATTATAATAAAGCATACATAGTAATATACATCATAAACACACCATACATATGGATAAATTCGTGTCGCGTCGAGGAAGCGATCCGTTTCGATTGGCATATAAACCAAAATTGGTACAGACTAGGCAGATAACTCGGCATTGACAACCAGTCTTTCACTGAACCGGGTTTACTTCCCCACTGGAAGGTACAGGATTACGTATTGGGTATCGCGATTGAAAGGCGCTGGCCTGTGAGGCCTGTGCTGAGCGCCGGTGCGTTATAAACCCCGGAGACGGCGGTGGGTGAGGGTGGGCGCCAAGATCGGGGCGAGAATCCCGCCACCGCCGGAGTCCGCACCAACCAATTTATTATGTACACATATATATGTACATGTATACACACACATATATATAACAATATAGAAACGAGTGTTTGGGCAGCACAGATAATTCCGTTATTGTCGGGTTTTCCGTCGTCTGTGCTCTGCGTTGTCGCCGTCTTGGAAATCGCTGCCAGAAACTCGAGCAGCACAAACCAGCCAAACCGATTTCGAATGAAACTGGCGAACAGGTGCCATACCATCGGAGGCTAGGGAGTGTGCGCGTTTGAGTTTTCCGTTGCTAAGCACCACCACTTGCTATAAGCCCCAGCAAGGCCAGAAAAACCGGCGTTTTAAGAACCCAACGGTAACTGACTGTATTGCGCGCGCTTCTATGGAAGATGAGGTAGAGCGAGCGAGGGACAAGCTCTGCTATTCCTTGCATCCCTGATCCGTTTTGTATGATACTGTTTATTTGTATTCATGCCAGAATAGCCGCCGAGACTCACCCAGGACCCAGAGCAAAGCTCTGGGAACGAGCGTGACAAGATCTCACCTCTCCTCACAGGTCCGAGTTCGCACGTGCGCATCGCGGCCGCTTCCGAAGGTTCAAATCAGAGCAAGGCTTACGATTAAGATTTCCGAAAATATTTCAGACAACGAAAGACCAGAGAGATTTTCAACCGTTTTCTGAAAGCCTTTGCTTCGCTGTGCTTCTGGAAGATAATGTAATAGAACTCAACAAGAATGGTTCAACATACTGTTATGAAGAACAAAACACACAGACATAGAGACTGACGAATAAACGCTGAGATTTTACAACCACCATATCAGAAACCAAAACACCGAATCGGTGCCCAAAACAAATAGAAAATTTGGACCACGTGAACCTAGATTCGCACACCAATTCGTAAACTCAGATTCTTGGCGGATCGGCCTCATAGGTGGCGCAATCAGCGGCACTTCTCCAGCGCTCGTTCCCAGAGCTTTGCCTCTGGGGGTCGAGAATGGCCAGCCCGACATCTTTTTGCATGAGTCGACAAAGTCATCGATGGTCTGGAGAGCGGAGGGTGCACGTGCAGTCGAACCGTCAGCCCGATATAAAACGCCCCCTCGGGATTGGCCAGCTACTTCTTAGAATTAGATTGTACCCCTAACGATCACCAACACCCTCTTTGGTACGAAGAAGCCCGTCTCCGGCTGGTGACTTCGAGCCTCGAGGAGACAATTTATGTTTTATACCTACCATTGGAAATCGACTCATTTCCGTTCCTCGTGACTCGTGGCGTCATGTTTGTTCGACGATTTTCACCGCATTTTGCTACGTTGCCACAACGATAAATCGTACTGTTTTCGCTTCGGTTGAGTATATGTTTAACTCATTCTCTGCATGACCCCCAAATGGTCAGTTTGATCACTTTAGATTCAGATTAGATGGTATACTATACTATAACTCCACTTCTGAAAGACTTCAAACTTGCCGGGTCAAGTTCAGTCGATGATTTAACAACGTCCGCAAAAGTTTCAAGATGGGGAGCAATTGAAACTAGATTATCTGCAAATCGTTGGATCAATCGGACCGTCGATCAAAGTGGCATGTGGTAATTTGAACATATTGTTTATCATAGAACATAATGATGAATATGTGGGAATCAAAGCAATTATTCCAGAGAAATATGAGAACACGGGAAAATACTCCATAAGGCTCAACTTTCTTATACAGTTTTTCAAATTTGGTGATAAAAATGAGTTAAGTGTTGCTCTTGAAAATGTAGGAGAGCGAATAATCGGATAAACAAGAGAATATTCCTTATCTTGGTTTCAATTATTAATTTTTAGTTTGATATTCAATGAATTTGATAACATGTGATCTGAACATCAACTACATCTCCCAATATCAACTCCTCTCTGAGCAATATTGGGAATTCGCTAGATATCGCCTTATAAATTAATATCATCAAGGCGAAACAGTTAGACGTAAACGAAAAGCGTCTTGGCAATGGTGATAGAAATGGTTGGGTAGACACATTTTTTGTCATTTACACTTTTCCTCATCTCCATCTGAGGAAGTTGCCAGTTGGGCAAAATACGCAATAGGATAAAATCTGCCAGCAGAGGAACAATGGTATGTGACCCAAATACGTCTTGGCCAATGAATTCTTCGTCGGTGGATCGATCAAGATGAAAAGATCGTATCCACGCTTCGATCCTGGCGGATCCCTCGTCGCCTACCGGCTTGTGTGATGATATACTATAATACAAATACATATATTGTTACGAATTTGAAGCTTACTGCGACGACAAAGGCAGGTCCTATAGATCAGTTATATCGGTAGTATGTGTTTCTAGTTAGGGTCCCGTCCCTGTGGTCTAATGGGAATGAGAGCTAACGTTTGCGCTGTTGGATTATTTTATGGATTAGGCGCATTTTCCTACATCACCTAAAGACAACAACACTCTGCTCTCACAATTCCTCCGCACGCTCGCCGGCATGTTCTGGAATTCCCATGCTCGCAGGCGGTGGTGCGTTTCGGTGTGGAATTCGCACCGTATAATTGGTCACAAAGTCTTCGCTTCGGCTGCGCTGCCAAAGTAAGGGGGTATGCCGTCGTTTTCGTCCAATGGGTGCGACGAGCAGACCAGAGTCGGGGCGTGTACCTTCGGCAAAAGGTGAGCCGCGACACCGCCTCACCCAATGGGAGCAGGCCCACCGTGAGCGGACGGGCCCCCAAAAAGAAAAGCGTCAAAAAAGGAAGGAACGATGATTGCATCGAGTCGCTCGAGTGCGCGTCTCCTGTCCGGGTTCTGCGGCCAACTGCGATCGCGGCCGGATCGCGCGGCGTCTCGTCTGGCGCATTGCCTTGGCGGGCGTCGACATCTAACTCGGGAAGATCATCTTCGTGTCGCCTTGCCTGTGAGCCGGAGGAGCGTGCCAACGCCCGAGCGCTAACCTCCCGTACCTGGTGCTAGAGGCGGCCTTGTGTTGCGGGTTTGAGTCCCGTTACCCAAGATCGTCGAGAACCACACGGGTGGACAGGTTCCAAGATAGCTTCTCTCCCATCAGCTCTCTTTTCCCCTCCGAGCTCGTGGTCCATCTCTTCTGGGCAATTTGTGTGTGCGTGTGTGTTGTGTCCTTGGGCCCCGTCTCCAAGTAACAACTGTGTAAGTGCTTTCATTTGTCATTGTACATTGGCAATTTCTTATAGTCGTGATGAACTCTGCTCTTTTGGTGTGCTTCCCCTCCCCGATTATTGGAAAATAAATACCCTATGGTTGAATGTGACCAGACCGCTCGTTCCTGTGCTTCTTTCATTGGCTTAGCACGGTGGCGTGGTTGGAAATTGGGAAAATGTGAATTGTGTATTCTGGACCGACGGGTCTTGGTAACCATTCCGCTCGGGTTACGCACCTGTTCGATACCACGGTAAGGCTCGTCCCGCTCGAGCTCCGTCGAGGGTGTGAATTCCCCGGTAGCTTTTGCCGGCATAGGTTTTTTAGGTATTTAAAGTTTGGCAATTAACCCTAGTCCAAAACGCGGTCTGAATTCACTTGGGCTGATTCATGGTCCTGTAAGGACCCATGCCTTTCGGAGTTCTCCGAGAAGCACGATCTAGATTCCGGGTGTTTCGGTGCAAGCCACTCCCACTGCTCCAGCTAGCGGCCTCGTCGCTCGCCCCGCCGGCCGACACCCGGCCCCACAACATATAATATGTATCTCTCTTCTTCTTCTTTCGACTTGCTTCCGCTTTAGGTGGTCGCCACAGCGGATCATCCGTTATGATCCCATACTGATTTGGCATCAGGTTTTACGCCGATGCCCTTTCCTACGCAACCCCTGGTCGCCTCTTACGACACAGGGATAAGGATTGGGTTTCGCCAGATTCCGGGTGCACCCCTACATCCCTCCTCATATAGCCGCGGCCCAGCGCACAGAGCCCCGCCTTCCTCAAGCCGAGTCCTTCCAACCCTAAGCTCGAGTGAGTCGGATTACAGGCAACAGCCCAGCTTACAACCGGTAAAGCATGTACATATACATATATACATATACATATATGGTGCATGGCTCACAAAGTGGGTAAGCTACTGTTACACGCAATAGGGAAAAAAAAAAGGTTTAGGGAACATGAAATGCACCCATTATGTTAACTGCATGTATTCAAATAGCTAAATCTAATTTTTAGACCTGCAGCACGTCCTGTTTTAAAAGTTACCACTGAATATATATACAACAACTGTAAAATACACAGTTCGAATTTCGAGCTTGCGTTCAGCTTATGTACGGAATCAGATGAAAACAAACGTAAATATTATATTTGGGATAAGAGACAGATAATTTTCATACTGGCCTTTTTAAACAGGTCAATATGGCAAGGAAAAAGAAAAAAACAGCAACAGCCATTTTGAGAGAGTCCGATGTTATGAATTACGAAGAAACACACAGACGAGTTCAGTAGCAAAGAAAAGCCACACTTGTTAAGCGAAAATACCCGCTAAAATCGAATATTATTTCTTTCGAAACTTTTGAAAATAATCACTTTCTAAACCATGAAAAAAGTAAAACATATTCTTACCTCTCAGGACCTCACGAAGCACCAAAAAAATTCCAACGTTGGTTAAATGAAGAATTATCAGACAATGCGAGTCACCTCATTCGGTCTCCGGCGTCTCTCATGCTGGATTCGTACGTTACGGCTCTCGCAAAGACACGGACACGAAGACAAACACTGGTGCTCGACGCGAATGGAAATGTGCTGACACGCTTGCAAGTGCCTATATACTCATCAATCTGGGAAGGCCAGAGACGGCAAGACCTTTCTAATGCTAGCGTTATTTGCATCCGAACGAAGAGATGATGATCTCGACATAACGGGACTGACATACGAAAATCAAGACCGGGATTACTTGCGGTCCGAATTTATTTTCTGAATCAACAATTTTGATCTTAATTTTTGCAAGTTAGACTCTGTACGGATTAAATCTTCCGAAGAAATGATGGGATGATTGGAAATAAAAATCTAAGAAAAATTATCAAACTGGAGCTCCTTATCCTTCCCGATGAGTGGACACGAAGCGTTAATGTACGAATGAACCCATATTTATTTCATCAGATAGTGTAGATGCTAGAAACCGAATAGGGAGAACAGAACATCATCAAAAACATAAAAAGAGACACCAAGTTCACATTCCTGAGTCACCACACTCAAACGTACAAGTACAAACGTACTGATCACATAAGAACCTACAGTAAAATAAAAAATTGTACCAAATCAAACTAACATTTCTAAATATACACTATGTGCGTGCTATCCTTAGTCGCCCAATTTACCGAGTGGCGGTGGCGCCGTTATGTCTGGGCAGCTACGTGGTTTGGACATGCCGCTCCCCACTGAACTGCTCTAAGTAGCTTGAGGAATCACGTTATCAGGAGCGAGGTACACGCTAGGTGGACTATCTTCTACGGGTCTTGTCACCCTCCTCACTCTTTCTAGGGGCTCACGACAACGGCTCTGCCTAGAACCGCACACCTCCGTGGCTGCCTCCATACGCTGCCTAATCATCAACTCTCTCATCTTGGTGGCCCTTTTCATCCACCTCTACGTCTTGAAATACTGCGGTGCCCCTTTTCCCACCACGTGCGCCAGTGGGTCCCCCTTTTTTAAGTTCTTACGCCCACAGGCACGAGGAAGTGGTACACGCCAGTGCAGGATGCGGTCGGCAGCACTTGCCCAAACCCATCCAGGGCACGAAACCTATATCACAATTGTGATAACTACTCGCACGGGGTCGCTTGTCCCACACACGGAGGGGACAACACTCACAAACCTTGCGTGCCCGCAAAGTTCGCACTGTCCGCCTGGCTCGGAGCAAAAGAATTGACCACGCACCCCTTCTGCACAACCACCTGGGAGTATCGTGTCCCCAGACAAGATTCCGGGGGCTTCTTACCGCCGTACCACTAGCCTGCACTCATCTGTGCTCTACTAGCGATCTCTCGTGTGAAAAGTCTTCGCATTCCACAGCATCCGTCCCCTTATGTATACTACAACTCAGACTCCACACGCTTGGCACGAGATAACGCGAGACCCACCCTGGTCCGTTACGCTAGCGATGGATCGATTCGCCACTCAAGGGGGCTACCTCACCCTTCCTCCTCCGTTTCTCCATACGGAGGCGGCCATTCAGCTGCTCACTACAGAGACCGCGGGAAGTTTTCGTTGGTCCCACACCAGCTTTACCGCGATCTCTCCATCGATCTACGGCATCACCGCTATCGTCTCTTCTACCACCATCTATCCTCCACTAACTTCCTGTGTGTGTTGTGTCTGTTCCTATTAACACCCGTTCATCTATAATGTCAGTCCTCATCCTCTAATTATTTTTTTTTTTTTTTTTTTTCTTGGTCTTCCACGCAGCGTTTCTATTATCATCTAATTAAGTCTTTTTTCGTGTCTTCTCTTTTCTGGAATGCTTTTTTCTTCAGCATCCTTCTCCTTCTTGGACTTCAAATTTTTTACTCTACTCTTCTTCTCCTTCAGTTCATTAATTGTCAAAACCTCGTATAGTTTTTGTTTCATCTCTATCCTAACTAGTTTTCTCTTCTGCCTTCCTGCTCTCATCTTTTATCCAAGAAATCATCATCGTTTTCTCAGCGGGGGCTACTTCTCTCTAATAATTTGGTCTGTCTTCTTCATTTCCCTTTTCCCTGTGTCTTTTTCCAATTGCGCTGTTCTCTTGACTTCGACTGTCATATACTACATCTTCTTCTCTATCATATTATCTACAATTGTTCCCTCTGGTCTTCCTTTCTAACTCTCTGCTTCTCAAGCTCTTTCTATTCCCTCTCTGTCCTCTTATCTAAGAAAACCTTCCTCCCAGTTTTCCAGGTCGTGTTTTGCTTCATTTTTGGTTCTGAATACTCACTTGCTATTTGTGTTCATTTTTGCTGCTGTCTCATTACTCCTCTTTAGACCTTGTTTCTTTAGCTCCTCACTGCCACAGCTTCCTTCTCCGTTTCAAATGTTTGGCTCTTCATTTTCTGGTATTTGCTCTTTCTTGTGTTTCTAATGTTCGCTGTTCTTGTCTATCTCCTCTCTAACCTCTTATCTTCTCTATCTAAGAGTTTAGAGGGCTCTGCTTCTACCCAGCCCTTGCCCCTCTTTTTCCTTTTCTTCTTACCTCTTTCAACAATTTCTTGACGGTCTTCAATCTTCTCTCTCTCTAGTCTCTATCAGCTTCTTTTCCTATTTCCTGTTCCTTTCTTTCTTCCTTTTGTTTTCTAAAATCCCTCCTCATCATTGTATCCTACTCGTTCTGGTGTTCTATCTTATTCTTTATACTTCGTCTACCCTCTCGCCGACCATATCTCGTTGTTGTGTCACTTCTACTTTCTACATATGTCCTCTTCATTATCTTTCTACTTCTTTCTATCTCTTCTTCTCCTTTCTACTTTCTTTTGACCTTTAATTCTCTATCGCTATCTTTCTTCTGCTTTTATATGCTCTCCTCTCTGAATCACCAACTTCTTCCTCCGTATCTTCTATCTACTCTTTTTTCTCTTCTTTTTCTTTCTTCTTCTACCAACTTTTATCCCCCTTTCTTCTTCTTCTTATTTTCTTTTTTTCTTTTTTCTCCCTTCTTCCTTTCTTTCGACCCCTCTCTCTTCTTCTCTTCTCTTCTTCTCTCTTCTCACTACCCTCCCTCTATCTTTTCTCTCTAGCCCCATCTCCCGTTTTTCTCTTGTCAAAGTGTCTTTCTTCTATATTTTCTCCTACAGCCTTCTTTCTAATTCAAAATTCTTCTATTATTGATTCTCTTCTATTCTATTTCAATTCTTATTCTTCTTTCTACTCTATTTCTTATCTTCGATAATGCGTGGGGGCCTACTAGGTAGGGCAGTTTTTGCAAACTTTGAAGTCACGTGACGCGAAAACGAAAGCGAATATCGAAAATCCGGCTCGACAAATTTAGATATTGTCCCATAGATTTATATGCCACAATCAAATTCAAGATCGCTTGAGAAATGTAAGAGG
>CM068956.1:3804471-3844870 GCA_035128595.1 Eptatretus atami | reverse complement strand
GTGTGAATAAAGTGCTTGTGTGAACTTCTTCCCCGTTTCGCTGCGTCCTTCCCTTTGTTGAATCTCCATCCTGCTTCACGTAAAGGGTTCGTAGTGGGCTTTATACGCCCGATGATTAATCGGAACCGTCGAGGCCGACGATAACACCGCTCGGTTATCCCGATAGCGCGGAACGTACCGCTTAAGCGGAACGGGAGGAAACGCCCCGCTTCGAGTGCTTTCGAGAAGCGCCTCGAAGGGGGTGGAGCCAAAGGCGGGGCGGAGAAAGAGGGCGTGGCGCCGGGCGTATAAGAGTGAGAGGCGCAGGAGGTGCTTCCTCTTCTTTCTGCTCTGCTCGCTTCTCCTTGGTCGTTGATTCTGATGTTCGTTGATTCGTCTGCTCTGCTGCTTCTCTTGGTTCGGCGCTGGCTCGTTCTCTTCTCCTCGCTTTCTCTCTGGGTTCGACGTAAAAGGCAGACGGGGCCGAACGCCGGAGAGAGCTCGCGGACCACGGCGAGTGACGGTCGCCGAGGACTCAACACCTCAGGGAAGTCGACTTCCATTTCTTTTGGGTTTTGTGTGAACGTGTGTGTGTGGCGCCGTGTCTCGTGAAGTAGAATTGTGTAAGTGGTCCGTGTGTCGCGTATTCGGCTGTAGCTCTGCGTCGTCGTTGCGTTTGTCGTTCTTTTCTTTTATTTGATATATGTGCATTTCTTTAATGATTATTGTTGCTATAAATACTTGCTACTCGGTTGTCGTTGTGTGAAATAAATGTGCTTCTGGTGAATATTGTTTTGTGCGGCCTTCAAGTTTCGGCACGAGTGTTCCTTGAATACTCGAAGGGTTAGCATGGCAGACAATAAAAACTATCACTTTAAACTTTTCAATCAATTGACAACCAACCAGGTGATAACCAGCGATATACAACAGAAGGAACTGTAAAAATGCAATTTATTTCAAACCCACTGTTTAAAATGCGCTCATATCAATCAGGAATAATGCACTCACAATTCAATCAATCATTCTTCAGTAACTGTAAACCTCCGCACAGGAAAGTACAAGTCACAGTCAATGCTTAATCAAAGTGACACACATATACTTCAAAACAGTTTCAAATACTTCAACAATTCTTTGCAAAGGCAATATCTCTTTTCACAAAGACAACTTCAGACACGTTTCCTTCACCTCCTTTTTCCAGGATTCGTGCCATGGACCAAAGTTAAGATCTCACCATGTCCGAATGTGCAATTAAACCTTGTGCCATGTCAAACAAGCATGCAGATCTGTGAACCTTTTGCCATGTGAAAACAAACCTGTAGTTTTGTCGTGTAGATGAAGCGAGTACGAAAATGAATGGTCGTGCAGAGACGAACCTTGCGTGTATAGTGACCGAGAGCCCCGTGGGAATTGTCACGCAGAGTGGTGTGTCTCAGCTTCTCAAGCTGAACCACGAGAAGGCACGAGGTGGGATAGAGGGAACGACCTTGGCGCACAGCTTCCAAGAGCAGCAAACCGGCATGCTGTGTTGGCTCTTTGTGAGCACACCTGATTGGCCAGCAGGAGTGAAGCCATATACCAGCCTGGGACACGGGATCAATAACCAGGTCAGTGGTCACCGTGTGCTCAATGCAAAAGCTCATGAGACCATCGCTGCCCGTCTCCCACTGTGCGCCCAGCACTCTGGCATTCCAAAGCTTTGTATGCTGCTGCTGGAGCTGGATCTCGAGGTCACTTCCAAGATCACCTCCGAGTCGCATATGCTTATTCTTCTCCTGATCGCTCCTCGCCTCACCTTTTTATTGCAAACTCGCAAGGTCAATCTCAAAGAAAGGCGACACACTGTCTGAATCCAAAGATTGACCACAGTGTGACCATTGGCAGAGAGCATCGTTTTCCATAACAAAACTTTCACCCAATTTGTTCACACAGTATAATGCCCTTGATGACCAAAGCATTCCGCCTCAACACCAGTCATCTTCAAAGTTCCGCTGGCAATCCATCTTCATATCATGATGCCAATGATGCATGCTGATGTCTGTGCACAAATTCTTTGTCCGACATCACATCGCATTTAATTAATTAAACTGAAACTCAAGTTACCTTTGTCCCAGAATTATCAGAATCACGTCTTTAACACAAAACTTAGCATTTCCAATCACACAGGATTAATATTAATCCCTAACAATATATATATATATATATTGTTACGGCTGTGGAAATTCCGGCATTACACCATTCAGGTCCCGTAGATGAGGTATTTCTGAAGTACATGTGTAGTTAGCCCAAACCCATTGTTTAGAGGAATTAATGTGATTCATTCGGGCTGCGATACTTGAGTTAGGCGTTTTTCTGTTCTGCTTTATTTCGAACCAACCACACTTCAACGCCAACAACGCCAACAACAACAACGCCAACCAAGCCACCACTCCAACAACGCCAGCACCGCCACCCTCACAAGCACCACCACCATTCTTCGCCACTACTCCACAGCAACGAACGCCATCCTCAGCGGTCTACGTACGACGGTTTCTGCGTTGAAGACCGTCGAACGCGAGTGGGGAAGGGAGAAGTCCCCACAGCGAGGGCGCGCGGTTTTTCCCGCCTGTTCCTTCCTTGGCCCGGCGCCAGAACGGCTCCGCCTCGCCCCCCACAAGACGCAGGTGGGAGGGAACGGAGAAACGCCCCGCTTCGAGTGCTTTCGAGAAGCGCCTCGAAGGGGGTGGAGCCAAAGGCGGGGCGAGAAAGAGGGCGTGGCGCCGGGCGTATAAGAGTGAGAGGCGCAGGAGGGTGCTTCCTCTTCTTTCTGCTCTGCTCGCTTCTCCTTGGTCGTTGATTCTGATGTTCGTTGATTCGTCTGCTCTGCTCGCTTCTCTTGGTTCGGCGCTGGCTCGTCTCTCTTCTCCTCGCTTTCTCTCTGGGTTCGACGTAAAAGGCAGACGGGGCCGAACGCCGGAGAGAGCTCGCGGACCACGGCGAGTGACGGTCGCCGAGGACTCAACACCTCAGGGAAGTCGACTTCCATTTCTTTTGGGTTTTGTGTGAACGTGTGTGTGTGGCGCCGGTGTCTCGTGAAGTAGATTGTGTAAGTGGTCCGTGTGTCGCGTATTCGGCTGTAGCTCTGCGTCGTCGTTGCGTTTGTCGTTCTTTTCTTTTATTTGATATATGTGCATTTCTTTAATGATTATTGTTGCTATAAATACTTGCTACTCGTGTGTCGTTGTGTGAAATAAATGTGCTTCTGTTGAATTCTTCCCCCGTTTCGCTGCGTCCTTCCTTCGTTGGGTCTCCATCTTGTTTCATGTAAAGGGTTCGTCGTGGGCTAATCCGCCCGATAATTAATCTGAACCGTCAAGGCCGACGATAACACCGCTCGGTTATCCCGTTAGCATGGAACGGGTCGCTTAAGCGGCCCGTGTCCGAAGTCGGCCTGTGGCGAGGTACAACCCCTCGGTAGGTTACCCGGGCGGTATTTAGGTATATCGACTTTCGGCGATTCACCCTATTCCGCGCGGGTAGAATGCGGACTGGGTTGTGGTGAGGCCGAAAGGTCCACCCGTGACTGGATCCCGGCGTTAGCCGGAGGGTCACGACTGAATTGTCCGTCCGGTGGGCGAGGCGGTCGCGATTCGAGTCACGTGGCCGATCGCACGCCGACGGGCGCGAATTCGCAACACTGGTGTCAGAGAGCGGGAAAACAAACCCTCCTTCTCCAGCTAAATTCATAGGGAATCGGTCCAGGGTGAGAGAAGCGACCCCCGATTCCCTCCAAATTACGAGCGAGCAAAATTAACCCCTTACGTGGAATAGATGGCGTCTCAAGGCGAGCGGGAGCCGGGGGTAATAGAATGAGTATGGGTTTAGAATCCATGGCTCAGGATGAGATCCCCATGCAAGAACAATTACTCCCCCAACCAAACGTAGAGCCCGAAATGGGCGCGGCGGCGGCAGAGGCCGCGGTGTATGACACCCCCCACCCGCCTCCGTCAAAGTCCTTCCCCAGTCGCCGGCGGACCCGCGCCTGAGGGTGAAGCGATTGCCGCGGACCCACTTAACGTGGGCCAGGTAAACATGATTTTGCAGGCAATAAGCGGAATGGCGCAACAAATGAACGAAATGAAAAACGAAATGAAAAACGAAATAAAAGGAGTGAACAAGCAGATGGAAACAAACACAAACGAAATGAACGGCAAAAGGATGGAATGAACGAAAGAAATGGATGGAAACGCACTCAGAATGGAAACAAACACAAACGAAATGAAAAACGAAATGAAGGAAGAAAAAAGAAATGCGGGGTGAAACGCAGCAAATGGGCTGGAGCCTGCAGGCGGGCATGAAGGCAACAACAGCGAAATGCGTAATGGCGACGCCACGTGTGGGAGCGAACGAGCGAGAGGGGGTGCAACGGTTGTCAGGCCACGGTGAAGGCGGGCGAGGAAAAAATAATACGGGAGACGTGTTGGGCGAGAAGCGTGGAGGTGACGGAAAAAGTGACGGTAACCGAGAGGGAAAAATTAATGGGGTGACGGAGACTGCACGAAGGAAATAAAATAGTGGAGTGTGAGAAAAGACTTCAAGACATGACGAAGAGAGTTGATAATCTGGGACTGGAGGTAAAAACGGAGACAGAGGAACTGGGAAGACGGATAGACAAACACAAAGGCAAGACGGAAGAACAGTTAGAAGCCAAAGCAAGGTCGGAGTGTGCGGAGATGAGAAAGGAATTGGAAAAGAAAACTGAGTTACAGAAACACCAAAACAAAGAGACAGAACTACAAAACGAACTGAGAGTGTTAAAAGAGGAACAAGAAAGAGTACTGGAAGAACAAGGAATGAGACAGGAGAAAGAAATCTGTCAGTTGAAAGAAATAACGAGATTACAGATGAGGAACAAGAAAGACAGTGGAATAAAAAACTGAAAAGAGTATGAATTTGAAACTGAACGACAAAACGAAAAAAATAGGTTGGAATACGAGAAGTTGAAGGAGCAACGAATGAAGCAGGAAGGAGAAATGAGGAGATTGACGGACACAACGAGATTGGAGAGGGAAGAACGAGAGGAACAATGGGATAGAAAACAAAAGGAACATGAAGCTGAGGTTGACCAATTGAAAGAAAAGGCAAGGCTGGAGTGTGAGGAGATAGACAAAGAACAGCGAATGAAACACAAGAAGGAGATTAACCAAATGAAGCAAACCATGAAACTGGAGAAGGAAGGGCAGGAGAAGAAACAAGGAAGAGTAATGAGACAGCAGCAAATGAAACACAAAGAGGAGATTAACCAAATGAAGCAAACCATGAAACTGGAGAAGGAAGGACAGGAGAGGAAGCATGGAAGGGTAATGAGAGAACAGCGAATGAAACACAGGAAGGAAATGAGCCAATTGAGAGAACGATGAGATTGGAAAATGAGGAGCAGGAGAAACTGTGGGAGAGAAAACAAAAACTATACGAGTTTGAAATTAATGAACTGAAGGAGAGAGTAAAATTGAAGTCCAGAGAGATGGAAAAACTCCAGAAAGAAACAGAAACTAATAGATGTATAGAGACGCGGGAGACAGAAAAAATAGAGGAGAGACTGCATGATAATGACGGGGTTAAAGGAACAGAACACACACACACAGAAGTAGTGGAGGATAATGGGGTGAGCTCGCGGAGCGTGTGGAGACCCGGTGTGAGCAGCTGGATGGCCGCCTCCAGGAACGAGGGGAGGGAGTATGCCCCCTTGAGGCGAATCACGACCAGGTGGGTTCGGTCGTGCCAAGCGGAGTTGAAGGGACGAGTGCTGTGGATGGGTGCACGTGCAGCTTGGGGGTATAGAGGCCCCGGGAATCCTTGTGGGGACACGAATCCCCAGTGTGGTTGTGCAGGGGTGTGTTTGCGAGGGTGCGGACATGCGTGCTTTGCGGCACGCAAGGTGTGAGTGTGTCCCCGTGTGTGGAAGCGACCCGTGTGTGAGTGGTGGGGTGGCAAGTGGCCGGAGTGCGTGCTTCCCAGCGTGCCGTGTGTAAAAGGGGCACCGCAGGTGGATGAGGCACCGTGTGTGGAGGGAGCCACGGGTGCGGGTGAAAGACCACGGGTGGTGGAGCGGCGTGTGCGCCAGAAACGGCACGCGTGTGCGAAGCACGGTGTGTGAGAATGACAGTGTGTGTTAGGTCGCGGTGTGTGAGGGAGATGACGTCGGCATGCGTGAGCATGCAGCCGCGTCTCCCGGTGTGAATGTGAGTGTGTTGGAGTGGAGTCTGTGCGTCGTAACACGCAGGTGTGTGGGGTTGAACGGAGACGACGGCGACAGAGGGACAAAAGTCGGGTAGCGCTGTAGCTGTAATGGGGACCGTGCCGGGTTCACCCAGCAGCGAGCGCGCGGTCCGGGCGTGCAACGCACGAGACCCCCACGTGCTCGCTTGCGGGAGTGAAGCCCGTCCGGAAACGCCAGCGGTGGATTTGCCGATCCCGCGGACGGACAAAGTTTAGGCAGGATACGGATTTGGACCGGACGGGTTCTCCACGCGAGCGTGTGTTAGGCTCCAACGGGCAGAGCACATGTGTTCGCGTGGGGAGCCCCTCGGAGTGCGGGTTTGCTTTTGGGGTGCGCAGGGTGACGTCATGGCTGCACGTGGGGTTGGAATCCGGCAGGAGGGTGAATCCCTGCCGGATGGTACCGTCCAAGAGGGACGAGGTACACGTGCAGTTGCATGACGTCACGGGCAAGGTGCAAAGTGCGCGAGCTGGGAGTTGCCGCGCTGGTGCTGCGCATAATTGGAGAAACAAATTAACAAAAGCAGGCCTCGCTTTCGGGTGAACAGGATTCCCTGGGCAAGGGGTGAAAGACACCCTTACCAGGGCACAGGATGACACTAGTAGGGGGAAGGTTAGCTTAGTTAGACCGACTTCATGGGGCAGGGGTAAGTCCTCATGGAGTCGTGGAATGGATTAGTTAGAGGGATTGTAGTTGAGATTTAGGTGGGAAATGGTAATGGGACAATTTGGAGACAGTGACAGACAGTGAGTGTGTAGCGGGGACATAGTTTAGCTACGTAGTGTTAAATGGAACGTGCTATAGTGTAAGGGACGACGTGGGAGACGAGGTATTAGGGGAGGCAGTTAGAAGGATGGCAGAGTTCAGCGATGTGTGTGCTGAAGTGTTGGTGAGTTGCGTGGAGACATGTTGAGTGAGTGAGGCCAGCGGGTCTGTGTGTATGGAGCGAATGTGGAATGCATGGTGCGATGAGTGATTGGGGGAGGAGTGACTCCCGCCCAAGGGACCCCGGGGTCAGTGTAAAGTGAGTTAGCTGGGTTAGTTAAATTGACAAAATGGAGGTCGTTTTGTTGTTGGTGGGAATGTAGGCTCGATACCCATTTGGAGGGGTGCAGGAGCCCTGTTGACGGGCTGGAGCGTGGCTGCGAACGGTGAGTATCGCTGAGTGGGTACCCCGGGCACCGGGCTAGTCGGCCGTGGTAGGCCAAGGGCCCATGGGGGGCGGGTTAGCATAGTGGGCACGGGTGCGCCCGCTTGGTGCGGGGGCCCGGAGCGCCGTTAGCCGCGTGGGCAGTGTCGTGGGCACGGGTGACCCTCGGAAAGGGCCCGGGGCGCCAGCCTGCCACGTGTGCGTTTCAGGGGAGTTGCCATGGGGGCACTCCCCGGTGTTTAGGGAGCTGGTAGGCTCGGAGGCAGTGTAGTGCCCGGGGGTGCCATCGTAGGGGATTCGGCAGAGGGTCGTGCCTGCCAGGGGGAGCCACGCGTCCCAGCCATGAGACCGTGTGAGGGCACGGGAGGAAAATTGGAGGGCGAGGCCCGAAATTGTGAGGACACAACACAGGCGACGGGAATCTGGGTTGTTAGAACCAATAGATTAAGCGAGAGGCGCTTGTTGAAAGCCCCGGGGTAGTTTAAAGGTTAATGGATAGGGTAGATTAGGAGTGTACCCCTCCGCACCATCCATCCCTTCGCTCTCGTTGTGGGCCGCTGGACCCACTTTGGGTTAGAGATCGCTGAGATCTGGGGAGGCCATCCTGAGGCTTCATTGGGCCTCAACACAGGACGCTAGCTCTCCCTTATTCCCTCGGGAAGGGAACGTAGGGGTTGGGAGTAGGCTAGGTGACAGAATAGGTTAGCCGAACAAGGACGATAAAGGGGGTTAGGGGACGATTTCTAGTGGGAAGTAAGATGGAAATAAAAAAAATAAAAAAAATTAGTTGGGCTAAATTGGTTTTTCAAATTAAGGGGTGGGTATGGACAGTGACAGGCAAGGCGATAGTGGGAGGAGGACAGTAGGTAGGCCGCCCGCCTCTCTGCGAGTGGCCAGCACCACCGCACTCCCACTCCAACCCTGCACTGCACGGCAAAGGCCGGCCAGCTCCACTGCTGGCTGTTTGCTGCAAGGCCTGTGGCGTCGGATCGTCCGACGGCTGTGTTACTTCGAGGCCTGTGCCGGCCAACTTCGTCGGCTGGCTGCGTTGTGCTGCAAGGCCTGTGCCGGCCGAATCGTCTGCGGCTGTTTTCTTCAAGCCTGTGCCGGCCAGTTCGTCTGCCGGCTGTGTTTGCCTGCAACGGCCTTTTCTGCAGCTATGTTTGCCTTTACCTTTGCCATGCCCATGTCATTTTGCCCCGTTCAATTTTGCTTTGTGCCCCCCTTGTTCATTGCCATGTGCGCCAGGATCGTCGTTACAACAGTTTGCAAGCTGCAGGAACTGTCCTGTTGGCAGCTACAACACGGGCCTGCAGTGGCGGCCCGTGCGCCGTTCTCTTTTGACTCACCTTTTTTCCTGCAGAGTTCATTGATCCTGGGCCATGGTTTAGTGTAAAATTTATAAGGTTAAGGTGTTAAGTTGTGTAATGTAAATATGAGTGCGCCCCCGGCATGTCTGTCTTTAGCGCCGGCAATTTTATTTAAGTCGTCTGTGTGAGTGAGTTTGTTTAGTTAGTTACTCAGCCCTCAGGTTATTTATTTTGGGGACACGAATACCATGAATGTCGCACTCAGGGATCCGTAGGTAAAACGTACTGGGGAGAACTACACATGATGGCACACGATAATTTGACGACTCGGGATGAGTCTGTAAAAAGGGGAGGGGTAGTGTTACGGCTGTGGAAATCCGCATTACACCATTCAGGTCCCGTAGATGAGGTATTTCTGAAGTACATGTGTAGTTAGCCAAACCATTGTTTAGAGGAATTAATGTGATTCATTCGGGCTGCGATACTTTGAGTTAGGCGTTTTTCTGTTCTGCTTTATTTTCGAACCAACCACACTTCAACGCCAACAACGCCAACAACAACGCCAACCAAGCCACCACTCCAACAACGCCAGCACCGCCACCCTCACAAGCACCACCACCATCTTCGCCACTACTCCACAGCAACGAACGCCATCCTCAGCGGTCTACGTACGACGGTTTCCGCGTTGAAGACCGTCGAACGCGAGTGGGGAAGGGAGAAGTCCCCACAGTGAGGGCGCGCGGTTTTTCCGCCTGTTCCTTCCTTGGCCCGGCGCCAGAACGGCTCCGCCTCGCCCCCCACAAGACGCAGGTGGAGGGAACGGGAGGAAACGCCCCGCTTCGAGTGCTTTCGAGAAGCGCCTCGAAGGGGTGGAGCCAAAGGCGGGGCGGAGAAAGAGGGCGTGGCGCCGGGCGTATAAGAGTGAGAGGCGCAGGAGGTGCTTCCTCTTCTCGACCCCTTTCTTTTCTTTCTGCTCTGCTCGCTTCTCCTTGGTCGTTGATTCTGATGTTCTTGATTCGTCTGCTCTGCTCGCTTCTCTTGGTTCGGCGCTGGCTCGTCTCTCTTCTCCTCGCTTTCTCTCTGGGTTCGACGTAAAAGGCAGACGGGCCGAACGCCGGAGAGAGCTCGCGGACCACGGCGAGTGACGGTCGCCGAGGACTCAACACCTCAGGGAAGTCGACTTCCATTTCTTTTGGGTTTTGTGTGAACGTGTGTGTGTGGCGCCGTGTCTCGTGAAGTAGAATTGTGTAAGTGGTCCGTGTGTCGCTCTGCGTCGTCGTTGCGTTTGTCGTTCTTTTCTTTATTTGATATATGTGCATTTCTTTAATGATTATTGTTGCTATAAATACTTGCTACTCGTGTGTCGTTGTGTGAAATAAATGTGCTTCTGTTGAATTCTTCAGCCGTTTCGCTGCGTCCTTCCTTCGTTGGGTCTCCATCTTGTTTCATGTAAAGGGTTCGTCGTGGGCTAATCCGCCCGATAATTAATCTGAACCGTCAAGGCCGACGATAACACCGCTCGGTTATCCCGTTAGCATGGAACGGGTCGCTTAAGCGGCCCATGTCCGAAGTCGGCCTGTGGCGAGGTACAACCCCTCGGTAGGTTACCCGTGCGGGTATTTAGGTATATCGACTTTCGCGATTCACCCTATTCCGCGCAGGTAGAATGCGGACTGGGTTGTGGTGAGGCCGAAAGGTCCACCCTGACTGGATCCCGGCTTAGCCGGGAGGGTCACGACTGAATTGTCCGTCCGGTGGGCGAGGCGGTCGCGATTCGAGTCACGTGGCCGATTGCACGCCACGGGCGCGAATTCGCAAACATATATATATATTACACACACACACACATACATAAACACACCCCCCTCCAAAGTTTTCACATTTTGATCCCATAAGTATCATCACATTGCATGATACTTTCAAATCAAACTCAATTTGCAAGTCTTCACAAATGACTCCAAAGTGATAAAACAAAAAAATTCAGACAATGTGAATAAGCTCGATTAGCAGAGAAAGTCAGATGATTCTCAGTTGCATAAGTATTCAAACCCTTTACCTAATTAACCCGCAATCACTTCAGGAGCAAATTATTTGTTTGAAAGGTTAAAAAAAAAAAATAAATATATATATATAATATATATATATATATATATATATAGATATACCATCAGAGATGGGAATCCCCGCCATTGAATGAAAAAGGTCATACATATTCCAGATAATGAGGGAGGTGAATTGGAAACAAGACACCATTTGGTCATCATCTCGAAAAAGTTCCCCAGGGGTGAGGAACATAGGAACCAAAAATAATTGAAATCAGATAAGCGTTTTCCATTTATTACAAAAAACATTTTTTTGAAGATGGCCGCCCCAGTCGGTCATCTTGGATCCGGCCACACCCAAAATCAATAGGGTTCTTTCCTTTTCAGGTGGTACATGTGTGACCCAAATTTCAAATCGATATGGCGAACAGTTTATGAGTTATCGCACTCACAGCTATAAATGTTGACGCCCGGACGGACAGCCGGACGACCTGGGTGACAACAATATCCCCCTTCCGCCACGCGGCGGGGGATAAAAAAGTGAAATAGGTTTCACCTGGATGGAATCAGTGGTTTAACATAAACATTAAGCTCCCCAACTTTTCTAAAGAGTTTTAAGGTTCAATTTACTTGGTCAACCACCAGGCAACTCTTCAATCTCTCTCCCACACTCTCTTCAATCCCATTCTTCCCTCCAGGCCTTCAAAACAGCTGTCCACCACCACCTCTTAACTTTCCCCATCCAAAACCTCGATCTCTTTTACCCCCGTTACTCCACCCCAACCCCACCTCTTTCAAATTGCCTGCTTTCCTTCCTGAAAGTCTCTCTGGTGTCCATCTTGTGTCCCCTGTGTTTCCCACCCCATCCCTCTCCCTTGCACAGATCTCCTAATGTCTCTCTTCCCCACTGTTTTGTCCTCCCCTCTCGTCTCATGTTCCCCTCGCTGTGCGTTGTGTGTTAGCTCTCATACGAGCCTCGACAATGTATGCAAAAAAAAAAAAAATACTTCTCTCACGGCCACATCCAGGGAGGTTTGCTACAGTGCCATGGGCCTTAATCTTCGTGATAGCGTTGCGTACGGTGGACACAGGAATATCAATGTCTCTGGAGATGAACTTGTCGCCTTGAGATTTTCCAAGCTCGTCTACAATCTTGTGTCTGACCTCCTCAGACAATTTTCTGGTTTTCTTTCTTTTCTCCATACTCATTGTGGTACAAAAAGTGACACAAAACAGCAGAATGACTCCTTTTCTCTTTTCAAACTGGTTGAACTCGAGTGATTTTAATATTGCAGGCATCTGCAACTCACCACAGGTGAGTTCAATTCCAAAGTAAAGGAGAATCACCTCCTTGAAATCTAATTATTTTTCACAACTTCGAAAAAGTGCCAATAATGTCCAGGCCATTTTCGGATTTGTGTGCAGAATACGCTAAGATTTCGTCATTTTTTTTCAGGCTTTTTTGTTTTATTCCACTGCAAACCAAGGAAATTTGTTTGTGGTGACCAAAATATTTTTAAATTTACAATAATTTTCGAGAAGAAATGGTGCATTATTGGAAAAAAGTGCAAGGGTGCTGATATTTTTGCCACGACTGTAAAGTGCTGGAGAAGCACCATCTAGCAGAGGGTTATAATAAGATTTCAGTCACTCATTATCCCTTTGATACGGTGAAATCCATCATTAAGAAGTGGAAGACGTCTCATGCCATTGGGACTGACTCGACCCAAATCAGATCGCCCATCCAAAACTAGCAGCTGGGCAAGCAGGAAACTGATTTGGTTCGTCACTATCAATCCAACAATGACTTTTCAAGATCGGCAAGGTTCAATATCCATGATGTGGGTCAGTGTTCATCAATCAACAACATCCCATTGACCACAAAGCTGGCCTCTGTGGAAAGGTGGCATGAAAGAAGCCATTACTGAAAAAGACAAATGTAAAAGTTTGTAAAGAGTTTGCAAAAAGCATCCGAATGATACTGCAGGTAAGTGGAAAAATGTTTTGTGGTCAGACGAATCAAAAATCGAACTTTGTGGTCGAAATTCAAAGTGGTACGTCTGGTGCAAGCCGAACACTGCACACCACCCAGTCAACAGCATCCATACTGTCAAGCATGGTGGTGGCGGAATCATGTTATGGGGATGTTTTTCATCAGCAGGGACTGGCAAGCTTGCCAGGATGGAAGGGACAATGGACGGTGTAAAGTACAGGAGAATCCTCGATGAAAACCTGCTCGAGTCAGCCATGAATCTGAAACTGGGTCGGAGATTCACATTTCAGCAGGACAATTATCCGAAGCACAAAGCTAAAGCCACACTGTCGTGTCTGAATAAGAAAATAATAAATGTTCTTGAGTGGCCCAGTCAAAGTCCTGACATGAACCAAATTGATCATTTATGGCGAGACTTGAAGATTGCAGTCCGTCGATGATCCCCATCAAACTTGGCAGAACGAGAGCAATTTTCACATGAAGAATGGGTAAAGATTTCACCATCTCACTTTACAAAGCTGATGGAGGCCTTCCCAAAAATACTCACAGCAGTCATTGCTGCAAAAGGTGCTTCCACCAAGTACTGACTACTTTTAATAAGGCCCCACAAAGCCTCATAAGGCCTATGTACGAGTCGATAACATTCTTAAATATGTTAAAATATCCGTTTATCCTTTAGTTACATTATTAAAAGGGAAACTAGAGAGTACAAACCAACATTAATGTTAAGATTAAAATGAGATTAGCGATGGAATTAAAAAAAAAATTAAAAATACAAAATAATAATAAGTTCAGAATTATAAATTTTAGTGTTTGCTTCATGCACGTGTTTAACGTTGTGAATGATTGGAGAAAAATTTCCTGATGTTGAAATCAAGTTTGAATGTCACCAGTGTTGAGGCGACGTCGTCAACAAGAACAAGTGGTCGCATTAACTTATACGATGTAAAATAAATTAAATGCAGTCGCTGGGACGCTTGGACCAACATTTGCATATCACAATTAACACTGTCTGCATGAGTCCATGCTGGGGCTCAGAGGTTGTTGTTTTTAAAAGCTACATTTCCATTATATTGTTATGATTATGGGGGTAGATGAACTGATTTAATAGTACAGATAGGATTGTATAGTGTGGCATGGTCAGTGGCCAGGTTGAAGCACCTCGATGTATACAAGTCAGGGAATCTGTGAGCTTAAGTGTTATGTGTCACCACACGAGGGGTGGTGTGGTGTTAATTAGCTTCGGGAGTAAAAATAAGTTCCCCTGTACGTGATTACCTTCTGTGATTTTCCCCATGCTTTTATATTCTTATCCAGGCCCACAGAAGGAGAAGCCCCCACCTTCCTGGGTTTGGAGGCGAGGAAGACACGCCCTGGGGGTGCAGGACAGGGAGGATGATTAAAAAAGAGGAAGATCGAAGGTGGAGTGTGCTTAGCGAGGGGGCATCGGAGACAGCAGATCGAGCAGGGCAGATTGCACGTCTGGAGCGATCGAGCAGAGCAGATTTAGCAGAGCCGATCGAGGAGGTGCCGACCAGATTTGCACGTGTGGAGTGTGGAGGGCTCCCTTCTGGTTCAGCGGGACACACACGCGAGGTCGGTGCGAGGACTGCACGAGGCAGGTGACACCTGCTCAGGAAGAGGAAGGTTGGCATGTTCGTGAGCCTACGTGGGGAAAGCTGCTACAAGTGAAGCACCATTCTGCCTGCGTGTGTACGTGGATGGTGGAGGCGCCTTCCTCCCGGGCTCGACAAGAGACGGCGCCATTTTGCTTGCAAGTACATGTGCCGGATGAAGCTCCCCAACACCAGATCGACGAGGGCCAGCCCTTGGCCAGGCTGAGTACCAGTGTATTTAAAAAAGGGGGTTTATTTTCGTTTATCACCCTTTGTCTGTGTGTGCGAGGCCTCGAACATTGAAGTTGTTTATTATATTTGTTTCATTTAATCTTCATTATTGTCCATTTAAATATTTGTTTCATTCAATGTATTCCCTTTTAAAGAAACCGCATTTCGTGTATTTGTCGTGAGTTTCGCGGATCAAACCCCCTCGTGCTATCCATCCTCCGTAACCCTCCTTCCGTTCCATTCCGGGTTCTCCTTTTCCATCCGCTATTGCCCTGACTGGGCTCTGTTGTCTTCCCCCGTACAGTGGCGTTACCATCCACCATATCCTTTGAGCATGCGCTGAAATTAATGTCAATGAGCGTGTCCGCCTCCAAGGAATAAAGACCGCTTAGCCATCCCGGGAGGTTGGTCCGTGTTAACCGCCTGGCTACCACAAATTTCGGTAGTGGGATTCGAACCCCAGCACCCCTGCGACAACTGCTGACAGGAGCGGGATTTGAACCCGGCCACCTCCACGACAATATGTTATACCGTGATCATTGCTGTTACTATTACTGTATTGTTGTAGTTCTGCAAAATCGCCACTCAAGGCAAATGCACACAACATGTGGTGGTCCCGAGACAGTTATTTCATGAGTATCCCTTTCAGAAAGCCCTTCACTTATGTCTCATTGGTTGATGGGACAAAATGAGTTGTGAGGGCTTTTCCTTAGGTCTTTAATTCCATTTGCTATTCCTTTATTTGATTTACTTTCCTTTACACACACGACCTCTCCTTCACGTATAAATGCACGCCACGGACTGCACACACCACCAGAACCCCGTTCAAACTGCGCGCTATTCCCCAGCGGACATTTAATTTCAACCTTCGTGAAATAGCGTTTCAACCTTTTTCAACCTTCGTGAAAACCAAAACTCGAACCACAACACTACAACCTTGATACAACCACCACAACACCTTACTAAAAATTCACACAATAACCTACGCTCAACCTCCTCACCACAACCGCAACCTACGCTCAACATCCTCACACAACCACTTCAACCGCTCCAAATGCTTCAACCTCCTCACCACAAACACCACAGTATTTTACCCACCTTGCCCCGGCTGCGCCAAAGACACAAAAGACCCCGAGGACCCAAAATAACCAAAGGACCCATATGAACCAAAAGACACCAAGGACCCAAAAGACCCAGAGGGTACAAAAGACTCTGAGGACCCTAAACACCCAAAAGATCGAGAGGACCCAAAAAGCCCAGGGGATCCAAAAGACCATGAGGACCCAAAATATCTCGAGAACCCAAAAGGACACAACGGGACAATCTGGAACCCATGGAAATTCTGCATAATGGAAGATGTGAGTTCAGGTCCCCAACCCCCCACCCCCTCCACCACCACACACACACAATCCCAATTCCTCAACCCCACCCCCTCCCAACTCTGTCCTCTCTCTGCCTCCCCCCCACACCCTACCACCACATCCAAACTCTGTGCTCCCCTCCCCTTTCTTCTTCAAGTCCTCAATTGCCAAAACCCAAGTACTCAACCCCTTCCCCCCCCATTCCCAACATCTCAATTTCCCTCTTCCAACTCCATGCACCCTCACCCCCAACCCTCTGTCCTCCCTCCCTATTTCTTCCCGTTTTAAACAACGTTAAACAAAGATACACAGGGAACTTTGGTGCATGAGAAGGCCATTCAGCCCATCATGCCTGTGTTGTTCCTGTCACCATATGTTCGGAACAATGTAAAAGTAAATGAAGATGGAATGTTAAATTCACAATTACTTTCCCCTTTCTATAATTCACAGACCAGACCGGTGTTTGTCGCACAGTTGTGGGTCGATTACATCCAGACATGCTACACAGGATCAACATGACCCCAATTAGTGTATAGGGGTGTTTTTATTTTTTCTGGTGGTCTTTGGGTGGAGGGGAGGGGATGCAAATTCTCCATGTAAATGTGTATCGTGTAGCACTGCCTCCATATGGGGGAGAGTATTACAAGTCTTCACCATTTACAGTGCAGTATTCCTGTCTCCATGTTTTCCAGTGCAGTGAGGTGTTTTGAATTACAAGCAGTAGGTATGTTGGTGCTTCATGCGTGGAACTCGGGTTATTTATATTTTGGCCTATAATTGAGCTGTCAGTTGCCTATACACCACCAAAATAAAGGTATGCATCAGAAGAACATGTTGCATGCTTGGAACAAGATCGCCCACAGGACGGGTACTTTGGTAGTATGTCTAATTAATGGCTTTCAAAACAAATTCCACCAAAGTGCCATAGATTGTTCGTTTTTGCTGTTTTTTGCTCATTCAGTATTAGCTCGAGTTCTGTTTTTGTGCGGCACAAGTACGCAACGGCGGTGTGCAGAGACTTCTGCAGCAATCAAGGGAAGCGCGAAGCACCCCTCCCTTTATATGGAACAGTCTCTCTGTATGCAACTTTAACAAAGGGACTAAAATTCCTATTGGGGGGGGGGGGGGGGGGGGGGGGTGGGATTGCCTCCCTTGCTTTCTTCTCTGAAACTACACACACAATTTTGATGAAACTTGACCACAACCTTCATCACCCATAATCTATCAAACTTTGTTCATCCTATTTTTTTAAATTGGGGTCGAAGAGGGTTTATGGGTGGGGGTTGCCCCCCAAAATAAGAATTTGCTTTAACATTGGTTTGTTGGTACATTTTGCTGATTCCGTTACACAATGATTTCCTCCTCAGTATCATTATTCTACCAGGTGAGCGCCCAGTGGTATTGCCCCTATTTTTGCTCAGAGGGGCAAACCCCAAAAAATTGGACAGAAAAAAATTGGGAAAAATGCCAGAGGCATACAAAAGGCCCCTTTATAATGGTACGTGCCATGTGGCAAATGACAGAAAATAAGGAACATTGCATAGCTTGTAGAAAATGTCAGACGATAGGAAAGAAGGCACATTCAAAATAAATCTTGTGTGCATGCTGTTCTACCCTCGTGTTCCGAGAAGGAACCAAGTCACACGCTAGAAAAGTTCATATAAAGGAATGGCCGTCCACAGGTAAGGTATCATATGGAGTAGTGTCACCCTGCCAGGATTGGCAGTTCCAATTGGTGTTCATGGGTGCTTAAGCAAGCCACTGGCGCAAGGAGTTATCTGTACCCAGGGGTCGGGAGGGACCGGAGTGCTTCCCCTCATGGCAAGCCTCGAACCCCGGATCTGTAACAATATTTTACTGTATATTACTGAACATTATTCAGCTATGAAAGAGTAATCATACATTTTATGGAAGGTGATGTAAAAGACCGTGGTTTTCAATGGTGGCAAATGGTCTGTGATTGCCAATGATTTTTAAGGGGCCGGATTTTTGGGCCATTAACACTATTTTTGCTAAGATCTGACACCCTCTCACTCTCACCCCTCTGTAATGCCAGGAATTTCTACCCCACCCCTCTTTGTCATGCTAGACCAGAGGCAGGCACCCCTGAAGACATTTCAGGCCATAATATGGAATATTACTACAGCAAGAGGGCCATAATATGGAATAAAATGTTGATGCAAGTAACAAGTTATGCTGTTAGTCGGTTTTGATATTTATCTTCATTTACATAATACATAAACACAAATAAAGTTGGGGGGGTTTTGCCACTTTCCAATACATGTTCAGCACAGGACTCAGACTTTGACTTGGAATGCCAAGTACTCGGAGTCGGGACTGCTGGACTCGGACTCAGAACATGGGACTCGGACTACAACACTGATCCCAATTGCAGGCAGGCCTCTGGCTCAAATTTGAGAGTTCAAACAAGTGGCAGCAACTTACAAACCACAGGGGTGACACCAGATCTCCCAATGGGTCTTGGTGCAATCTCTCAGACTCCAGTCTTGGATCGCTCTCTCAGCTGCAGGATTTTTGTTAGAGTTCTTCATTCTAGCCATTTCTCTTAAAAGCCTATACTGGTGTAGTAGTTCGTCCTTGGCAAGAGCCTGGTAGCCTGGAGCATTTTCAGTGCGAATGACTGCAGGTGGACCATCCAACAGTCAGAGCTCGATGGATGAACACAGCAAGGCATGAGGTCTCATGACGTTCATTCTCCAGCAACGTGGTGCAGGTGAGAGAAGTCACACATTCCCTTCGGACAAGCACGATTTGGCATTACCATTTTAGGGCATCAGCAATGAAAGAGCAAAATAAACCTTCCCTAGAGGGGGGGGTGAGGGTGGGCAGAGTGGGATCTGCAGTGGACTGTGGGGTCCGGCGATATATTGATATACTCGTATTGAAATTCTGAATATACCGGTATACCGATTTAAAAAAAAAAGTCGGTACATCGCCAACAAATCGAAGAAAGGTGTTAACAATGTTTAAATACCGTACATGATTTTAAAAGCTTTGATGCACTCCGTGTCTCGGCTAAACTGGAAACGAGAACAGTGAAACGCACGACGTCAAGACATACTAGGAATAAGTACAGTACGTTTCAACTTTTAACCCTCAGCATCCGAGCTCATAAGCTCCAAGCAATCGCGATTTCCTTTGCCCTCATGGCAGGTTTTAAAGCAATTGGTAATTTATGTGAATCAGATTTGCTTTAAAAATCCTGTGCAGTCAGTGAGCTGTGACAGCAATAACGGTATGACAGCGATACCGGTACAGCGTTCCGCGATAGTCATACCGGTACGGCGATCGCGATAGATTCTGACCTGTCGATTATCGATACCGATCTCACTTTTAAAACAAAATCATTTTGAACAGAAGTTGAAGTTGGAAGTAAAATAACCGTTCTCATCATGGAGGAAAACTTTGAAAAACTACTGTGTCAATGTTGTGTACGTCATATGTGAATACGTAATGGACCATTGTGCCATTTTCAAACCTGCGTTTAAAAAGAAAGGAAGAAAGAAAGAAATTATTTAACTGTTTTATATTTTTTGGAATCTCGATATACCGGAATATACCGGTATGACCCCACTGGTATATTGACATCGAAAAGAATCGATACCGGTGGAGCCGAGTGACTGTAATCCAATTGTGGGGCACATTCTGCAAAGACGCACAATGACAGCTTGACCAGACATGTTCAATGGACACATCCATGTCAAGGGCGCAGAAGAGGCAGTGATGGCAAGCTTCCGTTGATGGCAGGGGGGTTGATCGAAACGAGTGTGAAAGCTGAGATGAGTCCATCCAGAAACTGCCGGGGAACAATAATACACTCCCGTGAAGGAACAAACAGGTCATTGTAGCAAACAAACAAATCACCTTTTGCCATGGTTGCAGAGTTAAGGTACCCCTACACATTCTTGACATCAGTCTGCTTTTTGGATAAATGTGTCCCTCGTTTAAATGGGCATTCATGTGGCGTAAATCAGAACACTTGGACTGGAGAGCAAACCAGTTCGTGAAGGGCAGTTTTGACACTGCGATGACGTCTTTGGAAGAGGATAGATGAACCACACATGTTTCGTTTTGTGCACGAACGAGCAAACTTGGCAATTAGGATCATCACAGTTCGGGGCATTTCGACCGGCAAAGTTGGATGGCACATTCATAATCGAACCTGCCAAGTAGCGGGCGGAAGCTCGATCGCGACTTACTGTCGACAAGAACGTGAACACTCTCGGACTAGCTGAAAATTATCCAGGGCAAAGCTTCTCAATTGCTTCAACACAGGGTTTGCTGTCTGTGAAGATAAAGCTTTGTGCTGGGACTGAATGAAGAAGGGATGAAAATGCTTGGTCACTACAGATAGTGCTTCAACTTCACAGAGCAGCCAGGTTACCTGGCGACCACGTAGTTTTGCGCTGAAACAAAACCCGCTAATCGGGGCTTTCCATCTCGAGTGATGTACAGAGCAGCACCAATACCATGTTTCTTCACAGATCCATCGGAAAAGATTCATCATTGATCTTCAGGTCAGGGGAGTAGGATTGGGTGGTATGAATATCCGGCTTCTCGGACGGCACAAAATGTGTAGGTTCGTTACTCCGACCAAACGATCTTGCCCTGGGTAGGACGACCAGTGACAACAGCATCCAGAGAGGACAGGAGACTGGGACATCTCGGTAACATGGTGTGGCAAATATTATGTTTGGTGGAGGATTCTCAGGTGACCCGTATGGAGAGATAGTTCCGTCGTAGAGCAAAAAACTTTACACATTGCTGGGTGGACAGAGACGTCATTGCTCTCCATGAAAGGTGTACCACCTGGTATAGCAACGTCATGGTTATCTACGACAAAGCCTTGGAAGCTGAATTATTTCTGGTCGCACACCAGGGTAATATCGCCTTCACCAATGACCTTAAATGGTGAATAGCCATCCATCTGCTGAGCTGACTGGGAGCTCTTCTGCATGTTAAAGGCCTAAATGCTGTGCAGTGGATAGGCGTCAATGGTGATAAGAGTGGCGTGATGGCCATAAAAGGAGTCAATGTAAGGTGATTGGCAGACATGGATACTACGTGCCAAAGCCACCACATTACTGTTAGTGAGGTCATCTCCGGCGAATGCGGAGTACCGTCATCTGTTCCGAGACGTTCACAATTTGCTGAGCCTTGGCAAAATATCTCCGGTCCTGGTCTGGGAGGTGTTTACATTCACTCAGTGGCGATGCCTGCCTGAAGACACAAAGAACATGATCTTTGTGAACATTGAGGTTTGTAAGCCTGACATCGATAGGTGATTGGCGATGGGGATATAAATTCATGCGAGACGTGGCAGCACACAACACTTTCTGGCGTTTTCGCGTGTGTTGTTTGTTTTTTTCAAGCAAAAACAGTAAAGCTTGGGAAATCTCCAACTTTATGGATGCAAGTGTGCGGGGGACCGAGGTTCTGTACCGTTATTAGATGCTGTTGCCTAAATTTGGTTAAGTCTGGGTGAACGAGTCTTAACCATGTGAGGATGACAACATTTTCAGGTGAAGGAGAAAGTTCTTTGTCTTCGGTTATAGCCTCTCGACGGTGTAATATGCCTCCAGACCGAAGTTCTGTACCGTATAGATCTGTTTGACTAATTTGGTTAAGTCTGGGTGAACGAGTCTTAACCATGTGAGGATGACAACATTTTCAGGTGAAGGAGAAAGTTATTTGTCTTCGGTTATAGCCTCTCGACGGTGTAATATGCCTCCAGACCGAAGCAACAAACTGCCCTCAATGAATTCCATTAATTCTTGATGCAAGTCCTTTGGACGTTCATTGGGTTCAAGACGAATGGCCGAAAGGTCGATAAAATGATCGCTGGTGGACTGGAGTTGGGCAGTCTTGGTATTGGCCTCGAGAACAGCCTCCCCATCGTCTGTAAAACATCAGAGGGCAATTGTCCGCGTTTTCTCTTCTCATTGTGAACCAACAACAAGTTGTGGCGCAAAGTTCGGATCAAGAGAAAGCGTGTAATGCAAGTTTTGTTTCAAATTTCAAACGAGTTGACTGGCTCTGACTTCATCAGACACCACCGTTTCAGTGCCCGGTGTGTGTGTTCACCATAAAATTGACAAAATAGGTTCTACTCACAGGAAATTGTCGACGTCCGTTTTTATGCAGGCTGTGTAAGGCCTGAGTAGTTAGTCATGTGTCGTGACTTGCGTATACCGCCGACAGGGTTGCCCACGGATGTCAGATAGTCAGATACGTGGGTTAAGTGTTCTTTCAACTGCCGCCAGTGAAGCGACAGGACAGGACGAGTGATGGATGCCGGAATGACGTGCACGTCCGTAGAGGTTTTGCCCAGCGCTAGACGTAATGACGTCCCAGCCGAAACGCCAGAATGACGTCCATGCAAAAACAGTGCAACACAGACAGATGGACCGAGAATCCAGCTCCTTTAATATCAATATATAATAAATAAATCAAAAGAAAATCAATAGCTCGTCAAGGAAAGGACGTGAGTTTAGCTTGTGTGACTGATAATTATTATTATCTTAGATCTTGCATTGACACTAAAAATCAGGTGAAGCAAAATATTTATCAATGTCGTGAACAACCTGCTATGAGATCAACTTTACAAACAGCAAGGACAATGTTGGGCCCGACATCACTGCAGTTTTAAACTAGAAGAGCACTCGGTAGAGTGCATACCTACGCCCTGTAATGCCTGATCCACGAGAACATATCGGGACCATTACATTTTTGAGATATCATGCTTTGTGTCGTTTTTGGTCCAATCTCTCAAAGGTGAAAAATCACTTTTAAAAATTCTAGTAGTCAGATCTGGATCCGGATGTTCACCAAAATCTCAACAGTTCGTCCTTGTCACACACCGAACCCGTCCACAAAATTTAATCCAGATCCGTCCACAAATTTTTGAGATATCCTGTACACAGACAAACAAACAGAAAAGGATAAAAACATAACCTCCTTCACTTTTGGTGGCAGAGATAATGAACAGCAAACATGAGGAAGCACAATATAGGGGATTTGAACCTCAGCAAGGGAAACATGAAAGATGAACACCAGATCAATAAAATATCATGAACAATCAAATCAAGAGTAATAGAAAAGCAACACGAGACGAGATCATCCAAATACTTTTCATCAACGTTTTTGGTTTAACTTGTGCAGCACCGGTTGTATACCGTTAACTCGTGCAGCACCGTTGTTATACCCATTAACTTGTGCAGCACCGGTTGTATACCCGTCAACTCGTGCAGCACGGTTGTATACCCGCAACTCGTACAGCACCAGTTGTATACCCTGTCAACTCGTGCAGCACCGGTTGTATACCCGTCAACTCGTGCAGCACCGGTTGTATACCGTCAATTCGTGCAGCACCGGTTGTATACCAGTTAACTCGTGCAGCACCGGTAGTATAACCCGTACAGTACGGTGTATACCGTTAACTCGTCAGTACCGGTAGTATACCCGTTAACTCGTACAGTACGTAGTATACCGTTAGCTCGTAGTACCGGTAGTATACCCGTTACTCGTGCAGTACCGGTAGTATACCGTTAACTCGTGCAGTACCGGTGTATACCCGTTAACTCGTCAGTCCGTTAGTATACCCGTTAGACCTCGTACGTACGGTAGTATACCCGTTAACTCGTACAGTACGGTAGTATCCCGTTAACTCGTGCAGTACCGGTGTATACCCGTTAACTCGTCAGTACCGGTAGTATACCGTTAACTCGTGCAGTACCGGTAGTATACCCGTTAACTCGTGCAGTACCGGTAGTATACCCGTTAACTCGTGCAGTACCGGTAGTATACCGTTAACTCGTACAGTACCGGTAGTATACCCGTTAACTCGTACAGTACCGGTGAGTATACCGTTAACTCGTACAGTACCGGTAGTATACCCGTTAACTCGTGCAGTACCGGTAGTATCCCGTTAACTCGTACAGTACCGGTAGTATACCGTTAACTCGTCAGTACCGGTAGTATACCGTTAACTCGTACAGTACCGGTAGTATACCCGTTAACTCGTACAGTACGCGGTAGTAATACCCGTTAACTCGTACAGTACCGGTAGTATACCCGTTAACTCGTACAGTACCGGTAGTATACCCGTTAACTCGTACAGTACGGTAGTATACCCGTTAACTCGTGCAGTACCGGTAGTATACCGTTAACTCGTGCAGTACCGGTAGTATACCGTTAACTCGTACAGTACGCGGTAGTATACCCGTTACGTCGTCAGTACCGGTAGTATACCCGTTAACTCGTACAGTGTGAAGACATTTCAAACAACGCTGAGCATGTGGATGGTAGAGAAACCCTGACCACGTGTCAATCATTTCCCAAATCAAGACGAACACTCCAAACCACGGACACGTTTAATAATACACGTCGTGGTGAACACATCGTGGTGATGGTTTCCTGAAAGAAGAGACACATCACGTCCCAGTGGAGCACGGCACATGTGGCCTGGGCCTATCCCCAACACGGCACGGCGAGACCGTTATTATAATAATAACAATAATAACAATATGAACATGAACACACCAGGTCCGAGGACAAGCTCGGTTTGCGATGTTTCATCACATCCACAGTAACACCACCACGACCATAAATAACCACAATGGTGATCCCAAACCTCGCCGTGGTGGCCGTGGCCGTGGACCCTTCTCACCTCAATGATCTTCTCCTTTTTCTTCTGGTCGGTCTTCTTGCTGGCCGGCGGCGGCGCCACTTTCTTGGGAGGCATAACAGGAGATCTCGTCCGGTTTAGTGTGTGCCGTTCTATTTGATTTGAACACCGTGTTCCTTAACTGTGGCGAACACAGATCCCCACCCGCCGACCAGGTCCGTGCAACGTGCGACCGCTTCCACCCGGACCCGCTAGGGGCCGTCACACCATCCGACGCCGATCCGATAAATTAAATAACCCACATCTTCTCGTTTACGTTCGCTCGATTACCGCGTTGTTGATATATTATATATACACCTCCAATGACGAAATAAACAATCAACTTTAATCAACGGTTTTTCAAAATCAAGATCGGCGGAAAGCTCCAAATTGGGGATACCATCCGAGCCAGCATATGGTATGTATACACCTCAAAATGCATTAATGTTATACACATATACACTCAGTCATTTATCAAGTAATAATTAATCATAAAAATTAATAGGTGTAGTAGAATAAGGAAATAAATGCAAGACACGCATAATTATATAAATGGAGTTTACAAACTTTTCATTGGACAACGATGAAGTTCACACAGGTCAGGAGAACGCAATTCGGCCCATCGTGCCCTGCGCAACACCAACACCAGCCGCCCATGTTCCGATGCTGTGTTGTGCCCATGTCGGGATTAAACCTGTTGTTCCCACTTCAGAGCCACGTCCCTCTCTATTGAGTACATGACAAGCGGTGATCCCTATCCGTACCGGATAGGAGGGGAAGCTCATTTTTTGAAGCCATTTGTCCGCCATCTTTGACCTCCCAAATGAAAGAACGACACTGTCAGTAACAAAGGTGAATGCCACTAACGAATGAAATGTCATAAATAGGATAACGACGCTTTTTTTTTCAATCATGGAATTAAATCAATTGGGGAAAAGGGGAAAAAAACAAGCAGGAAGGTGGAATTTTCGTTGGAAATATGCACCTTGAGGTGTTTGCATTGACGCGAGCAGGATTTTGTGTGTTGTGGGAGAAGGAAGATGGCGGATGGAGCGCTTCCGGTGACGTCAGGACCGTCCGACAAATTGACGTGGGGCACCCGATCCAGTTGGTGTCGAGATCAGTGGGTGAGGGAGGTGTTCGTGATGTCATCAAAATAAAAGGACAACCAATGAAATGTTCAGAGGCATTTCCCTGTTATGTACATACTGTACTCATATTATTATTGAAACATGTATTTCATACTTTTTATTGTTACTTCTACTTTTCATCCAAATTCTTCAATGTCGACAAATATAGAACCCCCCCCCCCAATGCACAATGGTAGGGTCCATAGATAAGTTTGGAGGGTCCATAGACAAGCTTGGTAGGGGGATCCTCCTTCTCACTCCCCATTTATTTTTCTTTCTTTCCCTTTTGCTCGTACTCTGTACCTGTTAACACAATAAGTTTGTTTGGGTTTGGGAAGTTGTTACATGAGGGTCGAGGGAAACTGAAAACGACGGCCCGGACATCACCTGATCGAGGACCACGACAGCGTTGTTTCCATGGCGACGGAACGCACACTCCTTCCAAAGTTATCCCTGCTTGTGAAGTCGAGGAATGACTAATAAACATTCACACGAACGAAACAGATTCCCTTGGAGGTTGAAAGAGAAAGGTTTTTTTTAACAAGATGAAGAATCAGTTTTTAAACCTTTGGATAACAAACGATGACTCTTCAAAGTGACGGTTTATTTTACTAATTTCACCCGTAACTTAATAAGTTTACTTCGTTAATTTATAAACACTGAACATACTTTTAATATTCTTTCGAATAACAATGTTTGGGACTCGAATACATGTTGCATACACGTTGCCATGACGACGTGATGACGTCACCAAGTCCAACGTCATAACGAACGATCGGATTGACAGTTGGTGGAGAAAGTGCGTTTTTATGATCCTGATTCATGGATATTCTTTCAACGATACACGACGGGCAACTACCAACTACACCCGATCAGTGTTCACATCATCAAGTCACCGTGGTGTTCATGAGGAGACGTGACGTGGATCAGGATGACGAGAACAACTGATGAAGGGCCGAACGTAAGAAACTTCTTTGGTTCTTTGTGCGGTTACATTGTTGGAGTCTTTGGAAGATCCCTCAGTGTGTTCGATTCACAACGGTCTTGGGTCTTCAAGTACGATTGGGGAAACTTTTGTAATCATCGGTGGAAACCCACATCAGTACGGAACCCACGTCACGTACAGGGGAACCCACACGTCACGTACAGGGGAACCCACGTCACGTACAGGGGACCCACGTCACGTACAGGGGAACCACCGTCACGTACAGGGGAACCCACGTCACGTACAGGGGGAACCCCACGTCACGTACAGGGGAACCCACGTCACGTAACAGGGAAACCCACGTCACGTAAGGGGACACCCACATCAGCGTACAGGGAACCACATCACGGACAGGGGAAACCACGTCACGTAACAGGGGAACCCACTCACGTACAGGGAACCCACGTCACGTACAGGGGAACCACGCACGTACAGGGGAACCACGTCACGTCAGGGAACCCACATCAAGGACAGGGGACCACGTCACGTACAGGGGAACCCACGTCACGTACGGGGAACCCACGTCACGTACAGGGGACCCACGTCACGTACAGGGGAACCCACGTCACGTACAGGGAACCCACGTCACGTACAGGGGAACCACGCACGTACAGGGAACCCACGTCACGTACAGGGGAACCCACGTCACGTACAGGGGAACACTACTACACACGTAACAGGGGAACCCACGTCACGTACAGGGGAACCCACGTCACGTACAGGGGACCCACGTCACGTACAGGGGAACCCACGTCACGTACAGGGGAACCCACGTCACGTACAGGGAACCGTCACGTACGAAAGGGGAACCACGTCACGTACAGGGGAACCCACGTCACGTACAGGGGAACCACGTCACGTACAGGGGAACCCACGTCACGTCAGGGAACCCGTCACGTACAGGGGAACCCACGTCACGTACAGGGACCCACGTCACGTTACAGGGGAACCCACGTCACTACAGGGGAACCCACGTCACGTACAGGAAACCCACGTCACGTACAGGGGACCCACGTCACGTACCAGGGGAACCCACGTCACGTACAGGGGAACCCACGTCACGTACAGGGGAACCCACGTCACGTACAGGGAACCCACGTCACGTACGAACGTACAGGGAACCACACGTACATCGTACAGGGGAACCCACATCACGTACAGGGAAACCACATCACGTACGGGACCATCACGTCGGGGAACCCACATCACGTACAGGGGAACCACATCACGTACAGGGAACCCACATCACGTACCAGGGGAACCCACATCACGTACAGGGAACCCACGTCACTACAGGGGAACCCACGTCACGTACAGGGGAACCCACGTCACGTACAGGGGAACCCACGGCACGTACAGGGACCCACGTCACGTACAGGGAAACCCACGTCACGTACAGGGGAACCCACGTCACGTACAGGGGAACCACTCACGTACAGGGAACCCACTCACGTACAGGGGAACCCACGTCACGTACAGGGGAACCCACGTCACGTACAGGGGAACCCACGTCACGTACAGGGGAACCACATCACGTACAGGGGAACCCACGTCACGTACAGGGGAACCCACATCACGTACAGGGGAACCCACGTCACGTACAGGGGAACCCACGTCACGTACAGGGGACCCACGTCACGTACAGGGGAACCCACGTCACGTACAGGGGAACCCACTCACGTACAGGGGAACCCACGTCACGTACAGGGGAACCCACGTCACGTACAGGGGAACCCACGTCACGTACAGGGGGAACCCACGTCACGTACAGGGAAACCCACGTCACGTACAGGGGAACCACTCACGTACAGGGGAACCCACGTCACGTACAGGGGAACCCACGTCACGTACAGGGGAACCCACGTCACGTACAGGGAACCCACGTCACGTACAGGGGAACCCACGTCACGTACAGGGAACCCACGTCACGTACAGGGGAACCCACGTCACGTACAGGGGAACCACGTCACGTACAGGGAAACCACGTCACGTACAGGGGAACCCACGTCACTACAGGGACACGTCATACAGGGAACCACGTCACGTACAGGGGAACCCACATCACGTACAGGGAACCCACTCACGTACAGGGACCCACATCACACAGACCTCACTACAGGGGAACCCCACTCACGTACGAGGGGAACCCACTCACGTACAGGGGAACCCACGTCACGTTACAGGGGAACCCACGTCACGTACAGGGGACCACGTCACGTACAGGGGAAAACCCACGTCACGTACAGGGGAACCCACCCACGTACAGGGGAACCAGTCAGTACAGGGGAACCCACGTCACGTACAGGGAACCCACGTCACGTACAGGGGAACCACGTCACGTACGGGGAACCACGTCACGTACAGGGGAACCCACGCACGTACAGGGAACCCAGATCACGTACAGGGGAACCACGTCACGTACAGGGGACCCACGTCACGTACAGGGGAACCCACGTCACGTACAGGGGAACCCACGTCACGTACAGGGAACCCACGTCACGTACAGGGGAACCCACGTCACGTACAGGGGAACCCACGTCACGTACAGGGGAACCCACGTCACACGTACGTACAGGGAACCCACGCACTACAGGGAACCCACGTCACGTACAGGGAACCCACGTCACGTACAGGGGAACCCAGTCACGTACAGGGGAACCACGTCACGTACAGGGGAACCCACTCACGTACAGGGGAACCACATCACGTACAGGGGAACCCACGTCACGTACAGGGGAAACCACCATCACGTACAGGGAACCACTCACGTACAGAGGGAACCCACATCACGTACAGGGGAACCCACATCACGTACAGGGGAACCCACATCACGTACAGGGAACCCACATCACGTACAGGGGAACCCACATCACTACAGGGGAACCACTCATACAGGGAACCCACTCAGTACAGGGAACCCACGTCACGTACAGGGAACCCACGTCAGTACAGGGACCACTCACGTAAGGGGCCACGTCACGTACAGGGGAACCCACGTCACGTACAGGGGAACCCACGTCACGTACAGGGGAACCCACGTCACGTACGGACCCACGTCCTACAGGGGAACCACGTCACGTACAGGGAACCCACGTCACGTACAGGGGAACCCAGTCACGTACAGGGGAACCCACATCACGTACAGGGGAACCCACTCACGTACAGGGGAACCACGTCACGTCGGACACTCACGTAAGGGACACTCAGTACAGGGGAACCCACGTCACGTACAGGGAACCCAGTCACGTCAGGGGAACCCACGTCACGTAAGGGGAACCCACGTCACGTACAGGGGAACCCACGTCACGTACAGGGAACACTCACGTACAGCGGGAACCACGTCACTACAGGGGAAACCCACGTACGTACAGGGGAACCCACTCACGTACAGGGAACCCACTCGTACAGGGGAACCCACGTCATACAGGGGAACCCACGTCACGTTACAGGGGAACCCAGTCACGTACAGGGGACACGTCACGTACAGGAACCACGTCACGTACAGGGAACCACGTCACGTACAGGGAACCCACGTCACGTACAGGGGAACCCACGTCACGTACAGGGGAACCCAGTCACGTACAGGGGAACCCACGTCACGTACAGGGGCACATCACGTACAGGGAACCCACATCACGTACAGACAGGGAACCCACTCACGTACAGGGGAACCACGTCACGTACAGGGGAACCCACGTCACGTACAGGGGAACCACGTTCACGTACAGGGAACCCACATCACGTACAGGGAACCACACGTCTACGTACGGGGAACCCACGTCACGTACAGGGGAAACCCACGTCACGTACAGGGAACCCACGTCACGTACAGGGAACCCACGTCACGTACAGGGGAACCACGTCACGTACAGGGGAAACCCACGTCACGTCGGGGAACCACGTCACGTACGGGGAACCCACGTCCTACAGGGGAACCCACGTCACGTACAGGGGAACCCACGTCACGTACAGGGAACCACGTCACGTACAGGGGACACCACGTCACGTACAGGGGAACCCACGTCACGTAAGGGGAACCCACGTCACGTACAGGGAACCCACGTCACGTACAGGGGAACCCACGTCACGTACAGGGGACCCACGTCACGTACAGGGAACCCACGTCACGTACAGGGGAACCCACTCACGTACAGGGGAACCCACGTCACGTACAGGGGAACCACGTCACGTACAGGGGAACCCACGTCACGTACAGGGGAACCCAAGTCACGTACAGGGAACCACGTCACGTACAGGAACCCACGTCACGTACAGGGGACACCCCACGTCACGTACAGGGAACCCACGTCACGTACAAGGGAACCCACGTCACGTACAGGGGACCCACGTCACGTACAGGGGAACCACGTCACGTACAGGGGAACCCACGGTCACGAAGGGGAACCCACGTCACGTACAGGGGAAACCCACGTCACGTACAGGGGAAACCACGTCACGTACAGGGGAAACCCAGTTCACGTACAGGGGAACCATCACGTACAGGGGAACCCACATCACTACAGGGGAACCCACATCACGTACAGGGGAAACCACATCACGTACAGGGGAACCCACATCACGTACAGGGAACCCACATCACGTACAGGGAACCCACATCACGTACAGGGGAACCCACATCACGTACAGGGAACCACATCACGTACAGGGGAACCCACATACGTACAGGGGAACCCACATCACTACGCGGGACCCACATCACGTACAGGGAACCCACATCACGTACAGGGAACCCACATCACGTACAGGGGAACCCGACAACCACGTCACGTACAGGGGAACCACACACGTCGGGACACGTCACGACAGGGAACCCATCACGTAAGGGGATACGACAGGGGAACCAACATCACGTCAGGGAACAACATCACGTACAGGGGAACCCACATCACGTACAGGGGAACCCACATCACGTACAGGGGAACCCACATCACGTCAGGGGAACCACCACGTACAGGGAACTCACATCACGGACAGGGAACCCACATCACGTACAGGGAACCAACATACGTACAGGGGAACCAACATCACGTACAGGGAACCACATCACGTACAGGGAACCCACATCACGAAGGGGAACACACAGTAGGGGAACCACATCACGTACAGGGAACACATCAGTACAGGGAACCCACATCACGGACAGGGGCACATTAGACCCACATCACGTACAGCGCGGAACTCGCGTCATGGATCATGTAGCTGTTACATGATGTGAAGAACAACAGTTAAAATGATGAGAATACCAACAGGTACATGATGTGAAATCAACAGGTACATGATGTGAATATCAACAGGTACATGATGTGAAGAACAACAGTTAAATATATGAATACCAACGGTACATGTGTGAATAAACAGGTACATGATGTGAATATCAACAGGTACATGATGTGAATATCAACAGGTACATGATGTGAAGAACAACAGTTAAAATTATATGAAATACCAACAGGTACATGATGTGATTATCAACAGGTACATGATGTGAATATCAACAGGTTACATGATGTGAAGAACAACAGTTAAAATGATGTGAATACAACAGGTACATGATGTGATAACAACAGTACAGATGTGAATAACAACAGGTACATGATGTGAATATCAACAGGTACATGATGTGAAGAACAACAGTTAAAATATATGAATACCAACGGGTACATATGTGAATATCAACAGGTACATGATGTGAATATCAACAGTACATGATGTGAAGAACAACAGTTAAAATTATATTATGAATACCAACAGGTACATGATATTGATTATCAACAGGTACATGATGTGAATATACAACAGGTTACATGATGTGAAGAACAACAGTTAAAATGATATGAATACCAACAGTACAGATGTGAAAACAAGTCTGGAGACGGTGTGGTTCACGAGCAATGTACACGGTTCGCCTTTTTAATTTTTTACCTTCGAGGGACGCCACGTGCAAACTGGCGGGAATCGGGGAAAAACGGAAATGATGAAAGTTGTGTACTCGAAGAACACTACTTGCATACCAACTTTCATTCGAAACAGTTGAAAACCGAGGAGCTCGATGCCCAATTTATTGATTTTTTTGACATTTCTAAGTTCGTGACCTTGGACTAAAATGAAAAATCAAGCTCCGTGGGCTATGCAGGTGCATTGGGCTAACCAAATACCAAAACCCCTGCCAGATTCGACAAACCCCCTAGGAGAAGATGTAACTTGAAACCGGCTACCCCCTAAAAACACATGTTTTTTGGACGTGGCTCCGCCCATAATGGGCGCAGCACGCCCATTCTCCGGAAAACACAACTAGATCATGATATAAACCTCCCACCCAAATTTTATCAAATCGGACCAAACCCACGGAGCTATGCTCGGGACAGACAGACAGACAGACAGCCATAACGAATATAGTGGTCACTTACTGACTCGTGAACCAACAGTTACATGATGTGAATATCAACAGGTACATGATGTGATATCAATAGGTAATGATGTGAATAACAACAGTTAAAATGATATGAATACCAACAGTTACATGATGTGAATATCAACAGGTATATGATGTGAATACCAACAGGTACATGATGTGAATATCAATAGGTACATGATGTGAATAACAACAGGTAAAACTAGAGGGGGAGCACTCGGTAGAGTGCAAAACCTCCGCCGCCAATACTGCTAGGTCACTCAAGTGAACCTGATATCCTATTCATTCAATTTGACGTCAACAGTGCTCACAGAGTTATAGTTTGCAACTTTCCCTTTTACTTTTAACTTTACTACTCAATTCATTCGTCATAACTAGATTCCTGAGACAGAAATTGATTTTACGTGGATATATCCACCTGAAGTTCCAAAATCAGCCGCAATTATAATTTTCGCATGTTTTGTTGGAAATCATCTATAACATGTAGAAATGCAAAAAAAAAAAATCGAAATTTTGTAAAAAAAAGTTGCAAAAATATTTTTTTTTCCTAACAATTTTTTTTTGGGGGGGGGGGGGGTTGGAAATCACTTAAAACATGTAGAAATGCAAAAAAAAAAAAATTCAAATATTTTTTCAAAATGGCCGCCATAGCGGCCATATTGGATTTTGGACCAAGTCCAAAGTCTAATGGCATGATCCTTGGACCATACCTAATCCCCCCACCAAGTTTCGTCGAAATCGTCAAAGAGTTTTTCCGTAATACTGTTCACAAACAAACAAACAAAACAAACAAACAAACAAGCAGTCATAGACTGGTACTTACGAAATCGTCAACTTGACCTCTGACCTTGTCTAATAAAAGCTGTCTCGAGAGAAGGTAGCGACGCAAACGAGCGCGTAATGCTGTCTTACAACCCCTCATTAGCATAATCTTCAGTGCATAATACCTCAGATACGGACACCGACATAATCTCATAAAAACATCGCATTTTTACCAGAATTCGACAACCGAGTTTTAAGCGTCCTAAGCGATCGCCAAAAACCGAAGACAAAATTTAAAATCGAAGTTAAAATGAACGCACGTCGAAGCAAAGCAAAAATCGGCATTTCTCCACGCAATTATTTAAATTATTTTATCAAAGTCACAAACCGTAATATCGGCATCCCAACAATCTTTACATATCCGACGGCTCAGCGAGTCGGCATGCGACGATAACCTATTGGGATAAAAAATGACTTTTAAACACCATCTTTATTGAAAAACCGTCACCGCGACACGGAAACCTTAACGTGACTCAACGACGCGTCTGCTCGAGCGCACTGCATCATGGGACGACCCGTGACGTCCTGCTCGAGCGACTGCATCATGGGACGACCCGTGACGTCTGCTCGACGCGCACTGCATCATGGACGACCCTTGACGCTTCGAGTGAAATATTTTTTATTCAACTTAAAACGTCTCCAAACATCCGATTTTTACCAGAATTTCGACAACCGAGGTTTAAGCATCCGAAGCGATCGCAAAAACCGAAGACAAAATTAAAATCGAAGTTAAAACGAACTCGTAACGTCGAGCGAAGCAAAAAATACCTCACATTTCTCCATGTTAATTTACGGAATTATGTTTGACCTCACGTGACCTTGACCTTTGACCGATTTTGACCAAAATCTAATCAGCGCTAGCCATTCACCCTCCTGAATCACGTGATGTTAATTTGACATTGTATAGCCTCTTCCGTTCTCGAGTTATCGTGCCTACAAACAAACAAACAAACAAACATACAAACACAAACAACAAAAAACCAAACAAAGCAGTCATAGAGTACTGGTACTTACGAATCGTCAACTTGACTCTGACCTTGTCTAATAAAAGCTGTCTCTAGAGAGGTAGCGACGCAAACAGAAGTTTCTACGATGATTCTGTACCAAACCATCAAAAATTGAATGTTTGACCTCACCGTGACCTGACCGGTTGACCGTTTTGACCAAAATCTAATCAGCACTAGCCATCACCCTCCTGATCACGTGGTGTAATTTGACAATTGGTAGCTTCTTCCGTTCTCGAAGTTATCTGTACACAAACCATCAAAAATCGAATATTTGACCTCACTGTGACCTTGACCTGTTGACCGATTTTTGACCAAAATCTAATCAGCACTAGCCATCACCCTCCTGAATCACGTGATGATAATTGACATTGTAGCTTCTTCCGTTTCGAGTTATTGTGGCCTACATAACAAACAAATCATACAAACAAACAAACAAACAGAACTACGTGTAGTCACTCATATATCTTACAAAATCTTCTAGATTGCGTAAGTAACAACAAAAGCTTCATAGACTGGTACGTTACGAAATCGTCAACTTGCCTCTGACCTTGTCTAATAAAAGCTGTCTCGTAGAGAACGATAGCGACGCAAACCAGAATTTATATCGATGATTCTGTACCAAACCATCAAAAATCGAATGTTTGACCTCACCTGTGAACTGCATCACGTTGTACGATTTTACCAAATCATAATCAGCACTAGCCATCACCCTCTCATGAATCCGGTTGTATTTGACATTGGTAGCTCTTCTGTTCTCGAGATTATTCTGTTACCGCAAACAATCAAAAATCGAATGCTTTGACCTCACCCGTGACCTCTGACCGTTGACCGATTTTGGAAAAATCTAATCAGCACTAGCCATCACCCTCTGAATCGACTGGTTAATTTGACATTTGGTTAGCTTCTTCTGTTCTCGAGTTATCTGTAACCAAACCATCCAAAAATCGATATTTGACCTCGCTGTTGACCTTGACCTATTGACGATTTTGACCAAAATCTAATCAGCACTAGCCATCACCCTCCTGAATCACGGGTTGAATTTGACATTGGTATAGCTTCTCCGTTTCTCGAGTATCTGCCTACAAACAAACAAACAAGCAGTCATAGACTGCGTACTACGAAAATTCAATTCAACTTGACCTCTGACCTTGTCTAATAAAAGCACTGAATCATGTCAGAAGCCCAAGGGAGCTTGAATTTCTGAATTCATTGTGTTCTACGATTTCTACCGTTGGTTTTGCAGATAATGAGTCCCAGGACAAAAACCTAGATTTCTTATAAAAATTCCATTTTTTTTTTTTTTTAAGTGATTCAGTACCAGCAGACATATGCCGAATAAAGTGTTTACTTTGTCAAAGGAATCTGATATAAAAGACTTATTATTTATTATATATCAGTTATTCATCGCATGTTCCAGAATTTCGACAACCGAGTTTAGCGTCCTAAGCGATCGCAAAAACCGAAAGCAAAATTTAAAAATCGAGTTTTTAAAACGAACTCGTAACGTCCGAGAAGCAAAAATCTCCATTTCTCCATGCAAAAACCTTAACGTCAACTCAACGACAATGTCGCTCGAGCGCCTGCATGCATGGGACTGACCCGTGACGTCTGCTCGAGCGCAGCATCATGGGACGACCCTTGCGCTTCGAGGAAAACTTTTTTTATACAATTTAAACGTCTCCAAAACATCCGATTTTTACCAGAATTTCGACACCGAGTTTTAAGCGTCCTAAGGATCGCAAAAAACCGAAGACCAAAATTAAAATCCGAGAGTTAAAACGAAACTCGAACGTCTGAGCGAAGCAAAAAATCTCATTTCTCCATGCAAAACCTTAAGTCAATCACCGAGCGTCTTGCTTCGAGCGCACTGCATCATGGGACGACTCGTGCGTCTGTCTCGCAGCGCAAATTGCATCATGGACGGACCCTTGACGCTTCGAGTGAAATATTTTTTTAACAATCTTAAAACGTACTCCAAAGAACATCCGATTTTACCAGAATTTCGGACAAACCCGAGGGTTTATTTTAAGCATTTCCGAAGCGATCGCAAAAAACTGAAGACAACATTTAAAATCGAGTTAAAACGAAAACTCGTAATGTCGCGAGCGAAGCGAAAAAATACTCACATTTTCTCCATGTTAATTTACGAGAAATTTGTTTGACCTCACTGGACCTTGACCTCTTGACCGATTTGCCAACAATCTAATCAGCGCTAGCCATCACCCTCCCTGAATCACGTGATGTAATTGACATTGGGTACGCTTCTTCGTTCTCGATTATCGTGCCTACAAAACAAACAAGAACAACAAGCAAGTCAATAGACTAGGTACTTACGAATCGTCAACTTGACCTGCTTGACCTTTGTCTAATAAAGCTGTGGCTCTAGAGAAGGTTAGCGACGCCAAACCCAGAAGTTTTCTACGATGATCTGTACCAACCATCAAAATCGAATGTTTGCCTCACCGTGACCTTGACCGTTGACGATTTTGACCCAAAATCTAACAGCACTACCATCACCCTGCCTGATCACGGGTGTAATTTGGAACTTGGTAGCTCTTCCGTCTCGAGTTATCTGTACGCCGAAACCATCAAAAATCGAGATGTTTGACCTCACCGTGACCTGACCTTGACCAGATTTTGACCCAAAATCTAATCAGGCACTAGCCATCACCCTGCCTGAAGCACGTGATGTAATTTGACATTGGTAGCTTCTTCCATTTCTCGAGTTATCGTGCCTTACAAACAAACAAACAAACAAACAAACATACAAACAAACCAAACATACAAAGCAACAAAACAGAACGGTAGTCATCAATATACTTACGAATCTTAGATTATCGGTAAGTAACAAAACAAACAAACAGAAACGGAAGGCATCAATATACTTACGAAATCTTTAGATTTCGTACAGTACAAACAGAAAGGGGTGAAGACAGTAACCTCCGGATCTTCGATGGCAGGAGTTAATGATATGAATACCAACAGTCATATGATGTTAATTAACAACAGTTACCAAATAGTTGACATGAATACGCAACAGTTACATGATATGAATAACAAACCAGTATAAATATGTGAATAACACAGTTACATGATGTGAATAACAACAGTTTACATGATGTGGAATAATCAACAGTTTACATGATTTGGCAATAACAACACAGTTACAGTATGTGAATAACAACAGTTACATCGATTATGAATGGCAACAGTTACATGATGTGGAATAAAACAGTACATGATTGATGGCAGACATAGTGAATCAACAGTCTACATTGGTGGAGTGAATAACAACAGTTACATGTGTTGAATAAAACAGTTACATGATGTGAAATATAACAACATGAGAATTAACCAGTCAGATTTGAATAACAACCAGTTAACATGATGTGAATAACAACTAGTTACATTAAGATGTGGAAGAACACTAGTTACATGATTTGAATAACAACAGTTACATGGATTTGAATACAAACCAGTGTTACATGATGTGAAATAACAACAGTTACATGATGTAGATAACAACAGGTACATGATTGTTGAATAACACAGTTACATGATGTGAATAACAACAGTTACATATGTGTGCTATAACAACAGTTACATGATGTGAAACCAACAGTTACATATGTGAATAAACAACAGTTACATGATGTGAATATCAACATTACATTATGGAAGACCAACATGGTACATGATGTGAATTAAACAGTCTACATGATGTGAAGACAACAGGCTTACATGTTGAGAATAACAACACCTTACAGTGATGTGGAGACCAAACAGAGTATACATTATGTGACATAATAACAATTACATATGTGAAATACGCAACAGTTACATGATGTGATATTGTCAACAGTACATGATGTGAATAACAACAGTTATATGATGTGAAGTCAACAATTACATGATGTGAATGTCAACAGTTACATGGGATGTGAATAACAACAGTCATGATGTGAATGTCAACATTACATGAATTGAATATCAACAGTTGGCATGATTGAACATGAAACAGTACATGATGGTGCGAATGTCACAGTTACATGAATGTGATATGAACAGGTACATTGATCGTGAATAACAACACTTACATAGTGATTAACAACATTACATGATTTGAATGGCAACAGTTACAAATTAATCAAAAATGGAATAACACAGTATGTACGTGAGATAACAGTAACACCGATGTATACATATCAGTATAACATGGTAATATGTGAATAACAACAGTTACATGCATGTGAATAACAGACGGAGTTAATGGATGTGAATAACGAAACAGTTACATGTGATGGTTGAATAACAGCAGTTACATGAGTTGTGATAACGAACAGTTACATGATGAATTCATTAGCAGGATTTGAAAGCGGTTACAGTGATTGGAATATACAAACAGTTACGGGATGGGAATAACAACAGTTACTGATTTGAATAACAACACAGTTACATGATTTGTAATCAAAACAGTTACATGATTTGGAAATGGCAACTTAATATTGATAAAATATATGTGAATACACAACAGTTACATGATGTGAATACCAACGTTACAATATCACGACAGTGTAATATCAACAGTACATGATGTGAAAACAACGTTAATGATGTGATAACAACAGTTAGATGATGTGAATGTACAGCAGTTACATGATGTTAATACAACAGTTACATGATTTTGAATGGCACACAGTACATGATGTGAATATCAACAGTTACATGATGTGTAGAACAACAGATTTAAATGGATGTGAATATCAACAGTTACATGAGTGTCGAAATTCAACAGTTAACATATTGAATATCAACAGTTTCTGATGTGAAATAACAAAGTTACATGATTTGATGTAAGATAATCAACAGTTACATGGATTGAATACAACAGTTACATGATGTGAATTAACAACAGTTACATGATGAGATAAAAACAGTTACATGATGTGAATAACAAGCGTTTCAGAGTGATAAACAGACATGTTGAATAACAACATTACAGTGGATGTGAATAACACACTTACTAACCATACAGTTGAATAACACAGTCAATGATTGAATAAACGTAACATGTGATACACGTATTGAGTGAATAAGTTACAGATGTGAGACACATTTACATGATTGAATAACAACAGTTACAGATGTTGAATAACAACGTACATGATGTGAATAAGTACAAGCATAAAACAATTCGAACAGTATGAATGTAACACAGTTACATGATGTGAATAACAGACATTGAGTGATACACATGATTACTGGATAACAACAGTTACATGATGTTGAATACAAACAGTTACATGATGTGAATAAAACAGTTACATGATGTGAATAACAACAGTTACATGATGTGAAAACAACAGTACATTTGATGTGGAATAACAATTCTCTCTTG
>CM068956.1:3774608-3787041 GCA_035128595.1 Eptatretus atami | reverse complement strand
GACGTATGTGGGGGAAGTACAGCAGTAAAAATAAACAAACAAAAATTAATTGGGGCTTTAAATTGGTTTTTACAAATTAAGGGAAGTTGGGTATGGACTAGTGACAAGGCAAAGGCAATAGGTGGATGGTGAGACCGTATGGGAGTTCCGAGCTCCGGCCTTCTCGAGTGGCCGAGCACCACGCCGTACTCCTCTCCGATCCAACCTTGCACTGCACGGCAAGGGCCGCCAACTTCATTGGCAGCTGTTGTTTTGCTGCAAGGGCCTGTGCCGGCCGGATCGTCCGACGCTGTTTTTTTTACTGCAAGGCCTGCTGCCGGCCAGGGTTCGAGGCTGCCGGCTGTGTTTCGCTCTGCCAACGGCCTTTTCTGCAGGCTATTGCTTTGCTGCCATTTACCTTTGCTCTTGCCATCCCACTGCCCCTGGCTTCAGCCAGCTGCCCGTCTCCATTTTCGCTTTTGCCCCCTTGTCGATTGCCATTGCGCCATGATCCGCAAGAGCACATTTTTGCCAATCTTACGCGAACTGTCCTCGTTGAGTAGCTTCAACACGGGGCCTTGCAAGTGGCGGCACGTTGCACCGTTTACTTGTATAACTTCCTTGCATTCCCTGCAGAGTCCATGATCCTGGGCCATTCGGTAGTGGTAAATTTTAAGTTAAGTTAGTTGTGTATATGTAAATGAGATGCGCCCCCGCATGTCTGTTCTAGCGCCGGCAATTTTATTTAAGTCGTCTCGTGGGGTGGAGTTTGTTTAGTTAGTTTACTCAGCCCTCAGGTTATTTATTTTTGGGGACACGAATACCATGAATGTCGCACTCAGGGATCCGAAGATAAAACGTACTAGGGGAGAACTACGCATGATGGCACACGAGAATTTGACGACTCTGGACGAGTCTGTAAAAAGGGGAGGGGATAGTGTTACGGTTGTGGAAATTCGCATTACACCACAAAGAGTCCTCAGGTGAGATATATCGAGAAGTCCATGTGTAGTTAGCCCAAACCCGTTGTATAGAGGGAAATGTGTGATTCTCCGGGCTGCGACGCTTTGAGTTAGCCATTTTTCTTTCTCTATTGTTATTTTCGACCATTAAGCCGCAAACAACGCAAACAGCCACTACCTTTACCTTCACAACTCCATCCCGCAAACATCGCTTCACCGCCATTCCAAACGACCAATAACCATCAAACCACCACAGAAAACCTCCACCACCTTCGCCTTTCTCCTTCACACACAACAAACGCACACCTGTGAACACTGAACGTCGGGCTGTCTAGGGCCCGTTCGGCGATTGGTGCCAAACGCACCGAGCCGCGAGCGCGAATGGCGGCCTTTCCGAGGAGAAATTCGGATCCAAAATGCTTCACGCCCACTTCCCTCCGTCCAATGGGCGAGCGGGGCGGCTTGGCCCGCCTCCAAGCGCGTGTATGTGAAGTCCGTTTATGCAAATATGCGGATCAAGGGAGGTTCACGCCCCTTTTTGCCCGACCAATGGCTGAACAGAGGGTGTGGCCCGCCTCCAATCGCGTTTTGATCCGCATATTTGCATATCGGCTCCTCCTGAGTCATATTAAAGATGCGAGCGCAGGCGGAACTTGCGAGAGAAGTAGAGAGAAGAGTTGGAGAGAAGTTGCGGGAGGAGTTCAGGGAAGACGGGGACGGCGACGAGGTTGCGGTGTGGGGTCGCTCGACTCGTGCGGGATCCAGGCCAGCCAGCCATACCCTCTCCCTGAGCATCAGGATTTCCCCCCCATTCGCGCTGAGATAGTGCCGAGGGGCCCCCGTTCCTCCCCACCCAACGTGTGCCAAACGGACGCTCGCGCGGAGCACGCCGGAGAGGACTCGCCGACCAGCCAGGCACGGAGTGGGGCGCAGCGCGCGAACATTGCGGCTTGCCCGCCATCGCGTCACGAGGACGCGGGTAAGACTCCCCGGTCTCGTGGACCTGGCCGATCCTCAGGATCCACGTACATTTGGTCTACGGACTGTCTGCCTCCTCGCCTATGAGGGTGCTTTCTTTTCCTTTGCTTTTTGTGTAAATGCTTGTGGTGGCGCCGTCTGTTAAGTAAAACTGTTAAGTGTTGCCGTGTGTCGGTCTTAGTCGGTAGTATCTTCTTTTACTGTTTCTTTCTGTGCTTGAATAGTGCCTTTTATTATATTACTGTGACTGATATACGTGCCTTCTGTGCGGTCTGCGTGTGTGAAATAAATGTGCTTGTTCAATTGTTCCGCTTTGCTTCGTCTCCTTTATTTTTATTGACTCTCCATCCTGCACCGCGTAAGAGATTGGTAGTGGGTGTAAGTTCCCGGTAACTAATCTGAACGGTCGAGGTCGACGATAACTCCGCTCGGTTATCTCTGCAGTACGGAACGAACCGCTTAAGCGGTTCGTGTCCGAAGTTGACCTGCGGCGAGGTACGATCGCCCGATTTACCATCCGCGTAGGTACTTAGGTAGGTCGAGTTTGGCGAACAACCCTATCCTACGCGGGTGGCCGATTGGCACGATTGTGGTGAGGTCGAAAGGCCCACCCGTGACTAGCTCCCGGCGTTGTTCCGAGAGGGTCACGACTGAATTGTCCGTCCGGTGGGCGACGTGCCGCGATTCGAGTTACGTGGCCGTTCGCACGCCGGCGGGCGCGAATTCGCAACAATATCAAAGAACAGTTACAACTGGAAAATCCATATTTACGAAATAGCAGAGCGGAACATGCCAAAGCATAATCAAAGCCAGGGTTTCATAAAAGAGTGTTCGAAAGTGTAAAATCAGCCAGAGTGGCCGTCATCTGGGAGTAACAGACCATTTGAGTTCAGGTCTGTAAAATGTGTGGTGGTGTAACACAGGCCTGCAACAGACCATGAGGATGACCGCTGGGGTGACATTGTGCTGTGTTACTCTGCTTCTCTTTATAGGACATTTAGAGGACGAACAATATGCACATCAAAATGTAGGAAAACGTCTCATTAATCGATTTATACACATGATCCGAGAGTTCACTATATCTATCGAAATTAAAATTGCAAAAGAAATGTCAGTCGATGAGCCTGGAATGAAAATAAATTCCCAATGATGTTCTGCCGTGCTTTGATATCTTTTGTAGTAGGTTGTGCGACGGAGGCCTTTTGCTTCGTGCCTGCTTCGGCAGGTGAGGAAACTTGTCAATGATCCGAAAATGTTTGTTATTGACGTGGGGAGAGTAGATATGTCATTGGTCCCGCTGTTTTAGAGAAGTATGAGCGAAGCCTGGCAGGCCAATCACCATTCGCCGTGATGCCACTGCCTATTGTTTATCAATGTTTTTAAAAGTGTCAATTTTTTTGACTCAATTTTTTGAAGGGGACTGCAGTGACCGTTCTTCAATGCAACATTTTCTTGATGCTGCATGTACTAAAGACAAACATTTTGGAAACCCCTTCCATTATAAATATAAATCAGCTGCTGGTATTGTAGAATGTGGCTGCTGAAGTCAGATCGGAGTAAAAGAGAGAATTTTATCGGGCATCTTGAACTTCTTCAAAAAGACCGCAGGTGTATTAAAATTGGATCTGCAGGTACACACTGCTTTGTCCCTTGTTCCAGTGCCCCTTATTTATAAAATTATTTGTATCTTGTGAAGGCTTCTGATTCCTTAAACACCGAGAGAGCTGCCGACTCACTTAAGTGGAATGTTACAAGCTTGCCCTTCAATGGCAGATCAATGGTCTGTCATGTACAGGGCAACTGTTATGAAATACTCTGTGGAATAGTATTGCGGTGATTGGTGCATTTAATTTCACCCTGTAATATCTCATCACATCAAACGTGTTTGAATATTTCAGAAACGTGCCCCTTTTGTTCAGAAACGTGCTGTTTGAGAGAATCCCAATATCGCACAGATCCCATTTTGATACACCTGCAGTCTTTTTGAAGAAGTGAAAGAGGCCCGATAAAATTCTCTCTTTTACTCCAATCTGAGTTCTCAGTCAATTTATAAATCTTAATCGAGAAATTATCTTCGTACATTTATTTATTTATTTTGAATACTTTTAATGATTTGTTTATTTATTTCCAATGTGCTGCTTTTTTTGTTTCCAAGATTAATTTGGATTTTTACTCTCTTTTAAAGTTTTATACCTTCTTTTTCTTCTTCTTCTCTTCCTTTTATAAGGGGTGAGCTCCAATGGCACCAAGCTTCTGCCCTGCCTTGACCACGATATTCCTCCATCTCTCTCTGTCCTTAGCCAACTCTCTCCACTCTCCAACCTCCTCACACACTCCTTCCATCTCAACCGCAGTCTTCCTATTTTTCTCCGATCTTGCTCCCTCAACCCATCCGCTCTCTTTACCATTTTCTCTTCCCCCATCCGCACCAAGTGTCCAGCCCATCTCAGCCGGCATTTCACCAACCTCCTCCCTCAATTCATCCATCCTCCTATCCACACTCTTCACTCTCACAATCCTGACCCAGTTGTTCTCACAAACCTGCAGCCTCTGTTGTCTCTTTGTCAGTGCCACTGTTTCCAGACTGTAAAGGTAGGCTAGCATTACACATGACATCAGAACCTTCCCTTTCAATTTCCTTGATATCTTTCTGTTTGACATTAATCCCTCCACCCTCCTCCATGCATTCGCACCCAGCTGAATCCTCCTCCGCACTTCTGCCTCAGACTTACCATCCCCGGTTACTGTTCCCCCCAGATACTCAAACCTATTTCCCTGTCTGGCCTCCTTCCACTCTAACCTGATATTTATTTCCTTTCTCTGCTACCCGACCCAATCACCTCACCTCAGACTTCTCCATACTCATTTTCAGCCCATGTTTCTCAAATGCCTCCTTCCACACCCCCAGGACTTCCTGCATCTCCCACCTACTCTCCAGCACAACAGCCAGATCATCTGCATAGAACATCCTCCCAAGAATACCCCTCATGTTTACCATCCTGCTCACTAGCTTTGTCAGCATGATAAACATGAATGGGCTGAGAGCGCTTCCCTGCCTCAAACTGATGTTCACACTGAACTCAGACATCTCAGGAACAACCAAAACTCTTCCTTTCGTTCCCTTGTACATCCCTTCCACCAACCTAACTTATGCTTCCAGCACTCCCATCAACCACCACAGTTTCGCCATCACCATCTCTCTCGGGACTGTCGTAGGCCTTCTGCGGGTCCACAAATCCCAAAGCCATCTCACCTTACACCTCCAACCTCTTCTCCACCAGCTGTCTCAGCACAAGCATCTCATCTGTCTTCCCCCGACCCTTTCTAAACCCTCGCTGCTCTTCTTCAATCTCCATCTCCATCTCCACAAGCTTCCTTATCCTCCCGTCCAGAATCCTCTCGAGCACCTTCATTACATGACTGAGGAGCCGGAAGTTACTCATGAGCGAAGTTGCTCATGCACTTCCCCAGGTCTTGAACATCTCCCTTCCCCTTCCATATTGGCACAATTAACCCTGTCCTCCAATCCTCCAGAATTGAACCCTCTTCTCTTATTTCTCCCACTGCAATTATCATTTCTGTACACATCTAATCAATGTCTGGCACTCTTCCCTTCATCATCCTCTTCAATGTTGTCTGCACCTCCTCCTCCATGATTTCCACCAGCTCCACTTTCCCCTCCACATAACACTAGCTCCAGCTCTCTGTTGCTTCCTTCCCGGTTCAACAGTTCCTTGAAATATCCTTCCCACACCTTCAATGCTGCCCCATCTCTGTCACTATCCACCGGCCCCCACCCTTAATCACTCCCCTTCACCACCCCCACCCCCCCCCCCCGCCTTTCATGTGCTTACTATCCTTATCCCTGTCATGAGCCAATTTATAGATAATCCTCCCAACATCCTCTTCCAACTTGTACACCTACTCTCCCATATCATTCCTCGCCTTAGCCACAGCTCTCCTTGCTGCTTTTTATTTTGCCCATACAGGTGCAGCAACCTCGCATCTGGCTGCCTCCCCCTAACCCTAACCATAACCTCCTTTTCACCAACTGCCTTCGCTACTTCTTCCATCCACCATACCTGGTTTCTATTCCTCAACGATGCACGCTTTCCTGACATCCTTCCACACAAAACTTTTGCAATTCCCCTGTGGATCATTGGTATCTGTGGAAACCAGAAAAATGCACACACACTGTGGAAACCAAGGCATTTAGGATCATTGGTGTCTCCCACGATGAGGCTGAGTCTTTGGGTTTCATTCTCTCACTGCAGGGAGGTCGGTCGTCTTTCTGTCTTCGACCGTCTCCTCTCTGGCCCTGCCCCCCTGCTCTGTCTGAGATATGTCCCCCCTCCATATTTCCGCAGGGTGCTCAAAGTCTGCCAACAACCCCCTGCTGGTAAAACTACCAACATCAAGAATCACTGCTCACCTTCACTCTTTCATTTCTCTTTTTCCCCATCTTTTGGAACAAACTCCCACACTCTCCTCAATCCCACTCTTCCCTCCAGGTCTTAAAAACAGCTGTTCATCACCATGTCTTATCTTCTCCAATCCAAAACCACGATCTTTTCTGACCCCGTTAATCCACCCCAAACCGACCTCCTTCAAATTCCCTGCTTTCCTTCCTGAAGGTCCCTGTCGTGTAAGGACCTGAAAGTCCCTGTGGTGTCCATCTTGTTTACCCTGTGTACCCTGCCCCATCCCTCTCCCTTCCACAAATCTCATGTCTCTGTTCCACACTGTTTTTTCCTTCCCTTTCCCACCCCTCTTGCCTCCTGTTCCCCCTTGTACGTTCTGTGTGTTAGCTCTCATACGAGCCTCGACGGTGTATTCAAAAATATAAAAAATTCCACTAAATGCCTCTCCAAACTTCTTCCACTCCTCCTCCAAACCTTCCACTTCTTTGCTAAGTTGCTCATATCTGGCCCTCATCCTCTGCTTGTACTCTACGATGACATTACCCCGACACTTCCCACACCTAATAATCTTCCGACCCCTGCTCTTAACCTCCCTCCTTTCCTTCATCCATACCATAAAAAACACAGGCTTGTGCCAGGTGGTAACATGCTCTCCTGCCATTGCCTTGCAATCCTTAACCCTCCAAAACTGTTGCTCCTTACCATCACCAAATCCAATTCTGTTGTATGTGGTCCACTGCTATAGGTCATCTTGTGGCTTTCCCGCTTTTGAAAGAATGAACCAGCTATGGCCATCCCATTCCTCACCACCTGCTCCACCACCTCTCAACACTCCCGAGTCCTTGTTTCCCAACCAAATTTACCACCACATTCCTCTTCACCCAGCTCCGCTACTCCCACATGCCCATTATAATCCCACACATCATGATTCAGTTGTCCAGCAAAAGCATCATGTCCAGCTCAACCATTCGCATCATCCTCTCCATCAAGTCCCTGAATTCCTGCTTCTCACCCCAGTCCTTCCCGTTTATGGCTCATATACCGACACAACACACACCATTTGCTTTTGGATCACCACCCATGCCATCACTATCCATCCCTCCCATCTTTGCACTCTGACCACCTGCTTGCTGATCTCTTCCAATACACTTATTCCCATGCCATTACTCCTTACATCTCCACCCGCGTGCAACAGCTTGTATCCTCCTACCAACCTCCTCGCCCTGTCTCCTTTCCATCTGGTCTCCTGCACACACAACACTTCCATCCTTCTCCTCTGCTTCATCTCACCACCTTGACCCTCTGCCCTCCATTTATCCCACATTCAAACTATCTCGCTGAACCTTGCTTGTGAACCACTGCCTGCCTGGAATGGGAACGAACCACTCCGACAGAAGCCGGTTGGAATCAGAACGAACCACTCCCACAGCAGCCCGTTGGAATCAGAACGAACCACTCCCACAGCAGCCCGTTGGAATCAGAATGAACCACTCCCACAATGCCCATTGGAATCAGAACTAATCATTCCTACAGCAGCCCACTGGAATCAGAAAGAACCACTCCCCCCAGCGGCCCACTGGAATCAGAAAGAACCACTTCCACAGCGGCTGGTTGGAATCAGAACGAACCCCTCCCACAGTGACACGTAATCATGGAATCCCACAGCAGCAAAAACCCATGGGTTTTTAATTATGGGTGTTACTATGGTCGAGACTCCAGACAGTTTCTGTAATCTGATGAAATGTTTTTTTCATGGTGTGCTTAAATAAAGAGGAACAAAAAAAAAATCTGTCTCTGTCTCTGTCTCTGTGTCTCTCTCTGGTCTGCAGCTATCCTTTCAATCTCCTCGGCTATAGTACACCAAATCATGTTCAGAGGCTGTTGTAGTCAATCAGTTTCCTTCCTCAGCATGGAAGGCTAACCCAACTGGACCCAATTTTGGGTCACTGTACGGCTTGCAACAAGTGTGTGTGTGCGCATCCCTTGGCAAGTCAAAAAAAACTTCTTCCTCATCTCAGGGATGAACACTCAACAGTCTCCTTCCTCGAGGTCAGTACACCTGGTGTTGCCTTGTCAAGTCCATCTCTCGTGTATACTGTATACCCCTCCCCTCTCCCCCCATTCCTTCACTCAGCTCAAACAGCTTCACGTCAGACTGCTGGAGACAAGGCAGAATGTCTGAACTCAACATAATGTCTGTTTACCTCCAAATATCATGTACTCAACCCATTCCACTCTGTCTCCGCTTTACCCCCTTAAATGCACTGTCTTCTTGACTCTGCGTCTTTCACACCTGAGAAGAGATGTCTCACATTGGATATGTACTTCAAGATCTGATCATACATGGCCTGTGTTAATCTCTCATGAAGGCCCTTTGTGTGGCTGAAATATTGTATGAATTATAACTGATTAGTCTTTAATATATATATATATATTATATATATTATATATAATATATATATATATATATATATACAGTAATCCCCCGTTTCTCGCGGGGTTACGTTCCAAACCTCCCCGCGCTAAGTGAAAATCCGCGATGAATGGACGCCTCCCCAAAAAATCGATTCGACTGGTCTGGTCGTTTTGCCGGAGATCTCCGGAGGTGCCGGAGATCGACTAGTCTGGTCTGGTCGGTTTTGAGGTGCTGGGTATGAGGTGCCGGAGATCGACTAGTCTGGTCTGGTCGGTTTTGAGGTGCTGGTTGAGCAATGCTCGTGCAACGGCGGCAAACCTTTTTCCTTTCCGAAGCATATATCGAGCACCTTACCTTAACCTTCTCCTGGAGCGTCCCAGGACCTTCCACTGGCGCTTCGGTTCCTTGCCAGAAACCTTCGAAGGTGCAGGGCGTTTGGGCGCCATCGTGGGGCTTGGAGAAAAAACGAAGAAATATTCGAAGTTCACAAGCGAAACTTTATCTCGTGCGTTGTGTGACTGGTCGAGCACCACACGTTATAATTTATTGCTTAAATAATTTATTTTTTTTACATTACCGCGATGTACCGGGGGAATCCGCAGAAAAAATTAGTTACGTTCCAAGGGAAAACCCGCGATGAACCGGGGGCGCGATAGGTGAACCGCGATGAAGCGGGGGTTGACTGTATAATATATATATAATATATATATATATATAATATATAATATATAATATTATATATATATATTATATGAAGACCACAAGGGAAACCAGAGATGTCAGGATAAGTCAATTTTGAAGAAACTGAAAAACAAAGTTTCAAGACTTTGGTGGACTGTTTAATAACTGTCATATAGATTTCTTTTCCAGTAAAAGGAAGAGTGATCATTGGCCGATCAAATTAAGCATGTAGCATTTGCCAAGCTTCTGTGTTATTTAATTTAAGAGCAATGAACGAATCAATGTTGCAAACTGACATCACTGGTTATTCCCTGTTTAATAATTGCCATGCAATTTTAACCCAGGAGTGTTAGCAAATTCATGCTTGTTGGTTATTAGCATACATTACATGACTTTGGTGATCACAGATTATTTTTTTCAACATTAAACGGTCATTGTTTTTTTGTTTGATTGGTGTTCAACGCCATACTCAAGGGTATTTCGCTTATATGACGACGGATTCTCCATTTCTTACTCCGTACTACTTAATATGATGGAAAACCGGGAGGAAACCAAGGATAAACCACCCCCGCGATAGCCGAAGTCACCTCATGTGACTCCCTCATATACCTAACCAGGTTGATTGGGCGGTGGGTACATCGAATGAGGATGGGTACTCAGACGCGCTAACCATTAAGCCACGGCGTGGGTCCCATAAAAGTCACAATAAAGGTTTGACCAGGCTTGAACCACGATATGCACCAACTACGGAGCCCATGATATAACCAAATAGGCTATTGTAGTGCTCAGAGTTTATGCTGTGAAAGTTTTACAACCTTTCATTTTTAGTTTCTCAACTCTGAATATTATGGTGGAACAGTTAACATGAATGAAAGGGAGATAACCAGGAGTAAAGTACTGACAACTCTGGTTTCTACTTGTTCAGCTTTGACAACACTTGTTTTTTCATTGCACGGCTAAACTTTATACCATAAATTATGTGACACCCCTGGTTATTTGTTAAAGTAATATTGTGAGAGGAAACCTTATGTTGCCAACTATTGGCAGGTGCAATAACCCTGAAATTTATAAAAAGTGACATCTCTGGTTTTACCCTTGTGTCTTCACACAAATAATATATATATATATATATATATATATATATATATATATATATATATATATATATATATATATAATATATATATACATCTATAATATATATATATATATATATATATCAGAGTAATGAACGCACTCAATTGCCATTTTTAAAGTTGAGATAACAATAAACCAAGCAAGTTGGTGAAATCATGAAATGTGAAATCAAACTTCAGTTGATAATAAAACATAGAACACTTATGAAGTACATAAACCCCTTTCCCCTTTATGGAAGGGATGCAAATTATTCTGAAATTTGTCATCTGTTTTTTACAATTTATGAGATGAATTTATTAATCTGAGATCAAAGCCTGATTTTCATCGTTAAACCAAAATTAGAAAAAGAGTTATCATTACTTTTACCGTGAAATAAATTGCGGCCGTTATTTTACCTTTATGTCATGATGTGAAAACTCCAACTTACATTCTTTTTAGCTCTTCTGCAATTCCACAGAAACTGTGCAGTTCAGGCAATGCTTGCACCAATGGCTGTAAGTCACCAACGATGGCAGTGCCTTTGCGGCGGCGTGCAGCGAGCTGCTCCTCAAATAAACGTTTCCCGGCCTCCAACTCTGCAGCAAGGGAAAATCTATCATTATACAAGATAATTAATCACTTAACTCCATGGAGTGAAGTGTCTATGTGAAGGAAGTTGACAGGAATGTCAAAATAGTCTCAAAGAGTATGCTGGAATATGACAACACAAGTTTTGTTTTGTGAAAAAAAATTAAATTAAAATGATTTTTAAAGGGGTGGTGTAATTTCAGGTTTTCCTTGGCAATGCAAATAAGATAAGTGAAAATGAAACAAGAGATTACAATAACAATGATGACAAAAAGTTTCCGAAATGCAAATAAAGGATGTCAAACAAGTTCATATTTCAAAGCATTCCATGTCGTAATCCCACACGTTAGAAGCACAAAGGGGGTGAAGGAATTTGTTCACTTTGTCTGTCAGTCAGTCTGTCTCGACATCAGTCTATAATCAAGGAACAACTGAAATTCAATTGAATTTTATATTTTGAACACTGCAGAACACAAATCGGAACATGATTCGGAACACAAATCTGAAGTTGAGCAGTACTTTGGGCTCTGGATTTGGCAAAATGTACAGAATCTCGTCTCAATCACACATACACACAGACAAGTAAGATATTTTAATATAAAATTATATATATATATATAGAATATAACTGTATATAGATTATATATAATAAATATGCTCATCTGCCTATTTGGCAAATAAACACAATTGAAAATCATTCCAAACAGGAAACGTAGTTTTTACAAACAACATAAAAGAACACAAACAACACACACACAAATAACTCATTTAACGTGTAAAAGACGGTGCATATACTGCAGTAAAGTTCCGAAAAAGTTTGTTTGTTTTTGTACAACCTTTAAAATATTTTATGTTTCAATGAAATTGTATACTTGGACACTGTAGAACACAAATTGCCTTTTTGGCACTTTTAAAACATCTTCAGTTCAGCAGGACGTGGCCAAACCACAACGCAATTTTACGCCAGCTCTACCAATCAAATTTGCCGACCAATCAACGCTCTCTGCGCTGGGGAATATCGAGATTCAGCCAAAATCGCGGCTTGTAGAAAATATACATTGTGCTCGGAAACACAAAGTAAGAGAAGAAAAGATCCTTCCCACGTCCTTTTTCTCAAGATTGAGCAGGTTACGGTGTTCTTTGAACTCGAGTTACCTCTGCCATCGAAGGTGAAGGAGGTTATGTTTTCACCCCTCTCTGTCTGTTTGTTACTTACGAAATCGTATATTGATGACTTCCGTCCTCTGTTTGTGTGTTTGTTTGTTTTTGTGTTTGTTTGTGTGTGTTTGTGT
>CM068956.1:3753572-3774583 GCA_035128595.1 Eptatretus atami | reverse complement strand
GATTGTTATGTAGGCACGATAACTCGAGAACGGAAGGTAGCTACCAATGTCATATTACACCACGTGATTCAGGAGGGTGATGGCTAGCGCTGATTAGATTTTGGTCAAAATCGGTCAAAGGTCAAGGTCACAGTGAGGTCAAATATTCGATTTTTGATGGTTGGTACAGATAACCGAGAACGGAAGAAGCTACCAATGTCAAATTACACCACGTGATTCAGGAGGGTGATGGCTAGTGCTGATTAGATTTTGGTCAAAATCGGTCAACCGTCAAGGTCACGGTGAGGTCAAACATGAGATTTTTGATGGTTTGTACAGAATCATCGTAGAAACTTCTGGTTTGCGTCGCTACCTTCTCTAGAGACAGCTTTATTAGACAAGTCAGAGGTCAAGTTGACGATTTTGTAAGTACCAGTCTATGACTGCTTGTTTGTATGTTTGTTACTTATGAAATCTAAAGATTTCGTAAGTATATTGATGACTACCGTTTCTGTTTGTTTGTTTGTTTGTTTGTATGTTTGTTTGTTTGTAGGCACGATAACTCGAGAACGGAAGAAGCTACCAATGTCAATATACACCTCGTGATTCAGGAGGGTGATTGCTAGTGCTGATTAGATTTTGGTCGAAATCGGTCAACGGTCAAGGTCACGGTGAGGTCAAACATTCGATTTTGATGGTTTGTACAGATAACTCGAGAACAGAAGAGCTACCAATGTCAAATTACCACGTGATTCAGGAGGTGATGGCTAGCTGATTAGATTTTGGTCAAAATCGGTCAACGGTCAAGGTCACGGTGAGGTCAAACATTCGATTTTGATGGTTGGTACAGAATCATCGTAGAAACTTCTGGTTTGCGTCGCTACCTTCTCTGAGACAGCTTTATTAGACAAGGTCAGAGGTCAAGTTGACGTTTCGTAAGTACCAGTCTATGACTGCTTTTGTTTGTTTGTTTGTTTGTAGGCACGATAACTCGAGAACGGGAGAAGCACACAATGTCAAATTACACCACGTGATTCAGGAGGGTGATGGCTAGTGCTGATTAGATTTTGGTCAAAATCGTCAAAGGTCAAGGTCACAGTGAGGTCAAACATCCAAAAAATGATAACTCGAGAACGGAAGAAGCTAACAATGTCAAATACACCACGTGATTCAGGAGGGTGGTGCTAGCGCTGATTAGATTTTGGTCAAAATCGGTCAAAGGTCAAGGTCACAGTGAGGTCAAACATCCAAAACATTCGATTTTGATGGTTTGGTACAGAATCATCGTAGAAACTTTTGGTTTGCGTCGCTACCTTCTCTAGAGACAGCTTTTATTAGACAAGCTCAGAGGTCAAGTTGACGATTTCGTAAGTACCAGTCTATGACTGCTTGTGTGTTTGTGGCACGATAACTCGAGAACGGAAGAAGCTACCAATGTCAAATTACACCACGTGATTCAGGAGGGTGATGGCTAGCGCTGATTAGATTTTGGTCAAAATCGGTCAAAGGTCAAGGTCACAGTGAGGTCAAACATAATTCCGTAAATTCATGTGGAGAAATGGAGTATTTTTGCTTCGCTCGACGTTACGAGTTCGTTTTAACTTCGATTTTAATTTTGTCTTCGGTTTTTGCGATCGCTTAGGACGCTTAAAACTCGGTTGTCGAAATTTGGTAAAAATCGGATGTTTTGGAGACGTTTTAAGATTGTATAAAAATATTTCACTCGCGCGTCACGGGTCGTCATGTGATGCAGTGCGCTCGAGCAGACGCGTCGTTGAGTCACGTATGGTTTCCGTGTGCGCGCTGACGTGTTTTCGATAAATATGGTGTTTAAAAGTCATTTTTTATCCCAATAAAGGTTATTGTCGCATGCCTGACTCGCTGAGCCGTCGCGATTATGTAAAGATTGTTGGTGGATGGCTGAATATTACGGTTTTGTGACTTGATAAAATAATATTAAATAATTGCGTGGAGAAATGGAGATTTTGCTCGCTCGACGTTACGAGTTCGTTTTAACTTCGATTTTAATTTTGTCTTCGGTTTTTGGCGATCGCTTATGACGCTTAAAACTCGGTTGTCGAAATTCTGGTAAAATCGGATGTTTTGGAGACGTTTTAAGATTGTATAAAAAAATATTTCACTCGCGCAGTCCGGTCGTCACGTGGTGCAGTGCACTTGAGCAGAGGCGGCGTTGATCACGTAAAGTTTTGCGTGTGCGCGCTGACGGTGTTTTCGAATAAGATGGTGTTTAAAAGTCATTTTTTATCCCAATAAAGTTATCAGTCGCATACCTGACTCGCTAAGCCTCGGATTATGTAAAGATTGTTGGTATGGCAGCCAAATATTACGGTTTGTGACTTTGATAAAATAATATAAATAATTGCGTGGAAAATGTGAGATTTTTGCTTCGGTCGACGTTACGATTTTTGATGGTTTGGTACAGAATCATCGTAGAAACTTCTGGTTTGCGTCGCTACCTTCTCTAGAGACAGCTTTTATTAGACAAGGTCAGAGGTAAGTTGACGATTTCGTAAGTACCAGTCTATGACTGCTGTTTGTTACTTACGAAATCTAAAGATTTCGTAAGTATATTGATGACTACCGTTTCTGTTTGTTTGTTTTGTTTGTTTTGTATGTTTGTTGTTTGTTTGTTTGTTATGTTTGTTTGTTTGTAGGCACGATAACTCGAGAACGGAAGAAGCTACCAATGTCAAATTACACCACGTGATTCAGGAGGGTGATGGCTAGTGCTGATTAGATTTTGGTCAAAATCGGTCAAAGTCAAGGTCACAGCGGAGTCAATTCATTGATTACACGAGTCAAATATTCGATTTTTGAGGTTTGGTACAGATAACCGAGAACGGAAGAAGCTACCAATGTCAAATTACACCACGTGATTCAGGAGGGTGATGGCTAGTGCTGATTAGATTTTGGCAAAATCGGTCAAAGGTCAAGGTCACAGTGAGGTCAAACATAATTCCGTAAATTCACATGGAGAAATGCAGTATTTTGCTTCGCTCGACGTTACGAGTCGTTTTAACTTCGATTTTAATTTTGTCTTCGGTTTTGCGATCGCTTAGGACGCTTAAACTCGGTTGTCGAAATTCTGGAACAACGATGAATAACTGATATATATAAAAAATCTTTAGATTTCGTAAGTAATAAATAATAAATCTTTTATCAGATTCTTCTGAAAGTAATACACTATTATCTGGCATATCCTGCTGGTACTGAATCACTTTAACAAAAAATTTAAAAAAATGGAATTTTATAACAAATCTAGTTTTTGTCTGGGACTCATCTGCAAACCACAGTGTAAAATCGTAGACCACATGAATTCAGAAGTCAAGCTCCCTTGGGCTTCTGACTGATTCATGCTTTTATTAGACAAGTCAGAGGTCAAGTTGATGATTTCGTAAGTACCAGTCTATGACTGCTTGTTTGTTTGTTTTTGTAGGCACGATAACTCGAGAACGGAAGAAGCTACCAATGTCAAATTACACCACGTGATTCAGGAGGGTGATGGCTAGTGCTGATTAGATTTTGGTCAAAATCGGTCAACGGTCAAGGTCACGGTGAGGTCAAACATTCGATTTTTGAAGGTTTGGTACAGATAACTCGAGAACGGAAGAAACTACCAATGTCAAATTACACCACGTGATTCAGGAGGGTGATGGCTCATGCTGATTAGAATTTTGGTCAAAATCGGTCAACGGTCAAGGTCACGGTGAGTCAAACATTCGATTTTTGATGGTTTGGTACAGAATCATCGTAGAAACTTCTGGTTTTGCGTCGCTACCTTCTCTAGAGACAGCTTTTATTAGACAAGGTCAGAGGTCAAGTTGACGATTTCGTAAGTACCATCTATGACTGCTGTTTGTTTGTTTGTTTGTTTGTTTGTTTGTAGGCACGATAACTCGAGAACGGAAGAAGCTACCAATGTCAAATTACATCACGTGATTCAGGAGGTGATGGCTAGCGCTGATTTATATTTTGGTCAAAATCGGTCAAGGTCAAGGTCACAGTGAGGTCAAACATAATTCGTAAATTAACATGGAGAAATGTGAGTATTTTTGCTTCGCTCGACGTTACGAGTTCGTTTTAACTTCGATTTTATTTTTGTCTTCGGTTTTTGCCATCGCTTCGGATGCTTCAAAACTCGGTTGTCGAAATTCTGGTAAAAATCGGATGTTTGGAGACGTTTTAGATTGAATAAAAAATATTTCACTCGAAGCGTCAAGGGTCGTCCCATGATGCAGTGCGCTCGAGCAGACGTCACGGGTCGTCCATCATGATGCAGTGCGCTCGAGCAGACGCGTCGTTGAGTCACGTTAAGGTTTTCGCGTGTGCGCGGTGACGTTTTTTTCAATAAAGATGGTGTTTAAAGTCATTTTTTATCCCAATAAAGGTTATCGTCGCATGCCTGACTCGCTGAGCCGTCGGATTATGTAAAGATTGTTGGTGGATGGCCGAATATTACGGTTTTGTGACTTTGATAAAATAATATTAAATAATTGCGTGGAGAAAATGCCGATTTTTGCTTTGCTCGACGTTGCGAGTTCATTTTAACTTCGATTTAATTTTGTCTTCGGTTTTTGCGATCGCTTAGGACGCTTAAAACTCGGTTGTCGAAATTCTGGTAAAAATCGGATGTTTATGAGATTTATGTCGGGTGTCGCTATCTGGAGGTATTATGCACTGAAGATTATGCTAATGAGGGGGATTGTAAGACACAGCATTACGCGCTCGTTTGCGTCCGCTACCTTCTCTCGAGACAGCTTTTATTAGACAAGGTCAGAGGTCAAGTTGACGATTTCGTAAGTACCAGTCTATGACTGCTTGTTTGTTTGTTTGTGTGTTTGTTTGTGTGTTGTTTGTGTGTTTGTTTGTAGGCACGATAACTCGAGAACGGAAGAAGCTACCAATGTCAAATTACACCACGTGATTCAGGAGGGTGATGGCTAGCACTTATATGATTTTGGTCAAATTCGGGTCAAAGGTCAAGGTCACAGTGAGGTCAAACATCCAAAAAAAAAGTTATAACTCGAGAACGGAAGAAGCTACCAATGTCAAATTACACACGTGATTCAGGGAGGTGATGGCTAGCGATGATTAGATTTTTGTCAAAATCGGCTCAAAGGTCAAGGTCACAGTGAGGTCAAACATTCGATTTTTATGGTTTGGTACAGAATCATCGTAGAAACTTCTGGTTTGCGTCGCTACCTTCTCTAGAGACAGCTTTATTAGACAAGGTCAGAGGTCAAGTTGACGATTTTGTAAGTACCAGTCTATGACTGCTTGTTTGTTTGTAGCACGATAACTCGAGGAACAGAAAAAGCTACCAATGTCAAATTACACCACGTGATTCAGGAGGGTGATGGCTAGTGCTCATTAGATTTTGGTCAAATCGGTCAAAGGTCAAGGTCACAGTGAGGTCAAACATTCGATTTTTGATGGTTTGGTACAGAATCATCGTAGAAACTTCTGGTTTGCGTCGCTATTCTCCAGAGACAGCTTTTATTAGACAAGGTCAGAGGTCAAGTTGACGATTTCGTAATACCAGTCTATGACTGCTTGTTTGTTTTGTTTGTTTTTCTGTCTGTGTGCAGGATATCTTAAAAAGTTGTGAATGGATCCAAATAAAATTTGGTGGGCAGGTTGGGGTGTGACAAGGACGAATTGATTAGATTTTGGTGAAGATCCAGATGTGACTCCCAGAATTTTAAAGTGATCTTCACCATTGAGAGATAGGGCGAAACCAATAAATAGCACAATATCTCAAAAAGTTTGGACGGATTCGGATGAAACTTGGTGACATGTTGTGCGTGTGACACGACGAGTTGATTCGATTTGGTGAGGATCCGAATGCGGATCTGGATACCGAGAATTATTTAATTTATTCAGTGATTCTTCACCATTGAGAAATGGGGCCAAAAACGATATATGGGCATTACATTTCAAAAATGCATTGGCCCGATATGTCTCATGGATCAGACACGACCATTTGTTATATATTGTTACGGTTTCCGCCGCGTTCGGCGTGCGGACGACCGTTCTCGCCAAATCGCGGTCGCGCAACCCACCGAAGCCGCAATCCAGTCGTGACTTTCCGGACCAACGCCGAATCCAGTCACGGATACCTTAACGCATCATAAACTAGCCAATATTCTGTCCACGTGCTACAGGGTTGATCGCCGAATTATCGATGTACCTAATTATTCACGCGGGCAGAAATACGGGAGTCTATACCTCAACGGGACCTGTACGAAACCGAGCTGCTTAAGCGGCTCGTTCCGTGTGCGAAGCCGAGGGTTATATATCGCAAGTTCGCCAACTCGAGAACGGAAGAAGCTACCAATGTCAAATTACACCACGTGATTCAGGAGGGTGATGGCTAGCACTTATTAGATTTTGGTCAAATTCGGTCAAAGGTCAAGGTCACAGTGAGGTCAAACATCCAAAAAAAAGTTATAACTCGAGAACGGAAGAAGCTACCAATGTCAAATTACACCACGTGATTCAGGAGGGTGTGGCTAGCGATGATTAGATTTTTGTCAAAAATCGGTCAAAGGTCAAGGTCACAGTGAGGTCAAACATTCGATTTTGATGGTTTGGTACAGAATCATCGTAGAAACTTCTGGTTTGCGTCGCTACCTTCTCTAGAGACGCTTTTATTAGACAAGGTCAGAGGTCAAGTTGACGATTTTGTAAGTACCAGTCTATGACTGCTTGTTTGTTTGTAGGCACGATAACTTCAGAGAACAGAAAAAGCTACCAATGTCAAATTACACCACGTGATTCAGGAGGTGATGGCTAGTGCTCATTAGATTTTGGTCAAAATCGGTCAAAGGTCAAGGTCACAGTGAGGTCAAACATTCGATTTTTGATGGTTTGGTACAGAATCATCGTAGAAACTTCTGGTTTGCGTCGCTACTTCTCCAGAGACAGCTTTTATTAGACAAGGTCAGAGGTCAAGTTGACGATTTCGTAAGTACCAGTCTATGACTGCTTGTTTGTTTGTTTGTTTTTCTGTCTGTGTGCAGGATATCTTAAAAAGTTGTGAATGGATCCAAATAAAATTTGGTGGGCAGGTTGGGGGTGTGACAAGGACGAATTGATTAGATTTTGGTGAAGATCCAGATGTGACTCCCAGAATTTTAAAAGTGATTCTTCACCATTGAGAGATAGGGCGAAACCAATAAATAGCACAATATCTCAAAAAGTTGTGGACGGATTCGGATGAAACTTGGTGGACATGTTGTGCGTGTGACCACGACGAGTTGATTCGATTTTGGTGAGGATCCGAATGCGGATCTGGATACGAGAATTATTTAATTTATTCAGTGATTCTTCACCATTGAGAAATGGGGCCAAAAACGATATATGGAGCATTACATTTCAAAAATGCATTGGGCCCGATATGTTCTCATGGATCAGACACGACCATTTTGTTATATATTGTTACGGTTTCCGCCGCGTTCGGCGTGCGGACGACCGTTCTCGCCAAATCGCGGTCGCGCACCCACCGAAGGCCGCAATCCAGTCGTGACTTTCCGGACCAACGCCGAAATCCAGTCACGGATACCTTAACGCATCATAAACTAGCCAATTATTCTGTCCACGTGCTACAGGGTTGATCGCCGAATTATCGATGTACCTAATTATTCACGCGGGCAGAAATACCGGGAGTCTATACCTCAACGGGACCTGTACGAAACCGAGCTGCTTAAGCGGCTCGTTCCGTGTGCGAAGCCGAGCGGTTATATATCGCCAAGTTCCCGTCGGACCAAATGAATCACTTTTATCGGCCTTAAAAAGCCAGTTAATATCCCGAGCGCACCATGGCAGTCAATACAGGAAGGGACCGCAACCGAGCAGGTTGACATCAAACAATGGGTATATTTATTTTTACACGTAAGCAGTCAATGAATGGGGGGATATGGGGACAAGACACGAGCAAAAGCCTACAGCCGAGTTCTATTCGAATGTACAAGCACGTACTTACTCACAATTCTACTTAAAGACAAGGCGCCACAGACTTTCATACAAAAACCCAAGAAAGAAAAAAAAGACACGGGCTCGTAAGCCTTAATATTCCTCAGAGCCGGATGACCGAAAGGCTCTGAAGAGGCCGGCAGTTACCTTGCGCCCTGGTGGCGACTCGATGGGCTTTTTGTCTGGTGACCCTGGTATTTTTCCCACTGGCTCGTTGCCAATGCGGCAGCGGTTGTAATGGCGGCTTGGTGTCCACGGCCTGCAGCGCGCCCGACTTTTCCACGCGCGGCCTTGGCAACGACTCCAACGACTACAACTCCACCGACCAACTGCTCTCCAACGCCAACCGACTGCCCTCAGCTCAATGCCTGCTGCCACAACATGCTCGCCAGCTTCACCACCAACTGCTCGCCAGCTTCACCACAACTGCTCGCCAACTTCACCACCAACTGACTCACTCGGCGTCCCAACGCGGCTTTTTATCGGGTCCGGGGGCGTTCGCCCCTCCCTTCCCGGCGCGCGGGGGAAATCTCTAGAGTGATCGGGCTTGCATCTTTTTTTATGTAACGCCATCCTTGTTTACGCCGTTCTGAGGGACCCGCCCCAACCGTCAATCCTGTTTTGTCCCAGAATATCGGGGCAGGAGTTGTCGAGTTGTGATTTTTGTTTGTAGAGGAGGGTCGTTCTTCTGGTTATGTTTGTGGAGATGCCGTGGTTGTAGACTTTGTGGCGTTGTGTGGAGGTGGCGTGGTTGTGGAGTTTGTTGCGTTGGTGGTGGAGGTGGCGTGGTTGTAGAGATTGTTGTTTGTTTGAAATAAAAGATAGAACAGAATAACGGCTAACTCAAGATTCACAGCCTGGCACACGAATAATTCCCTTTATACATCAGTGGGGAAATCTAACCTGGAACACACACTTATCGAAATAACTGATCTCTGGGGAACCTGAATGGTGGTTTGTGAATTTCCACAACCGTAACAATATATTATATAATAGCATTTCTCTGTTATATAATCAGAGGCTGTTGTTATACCATTTTCATACAGTCTGAGATAAGTTACTTCTCCAAGATGAAAGTGTGTGCACACAGCGACTTGTGATCATGAAACTTTTCTCAAACAAATGACACCGAAATCTTCCCACGGCCTGCAATGAATCCAAACCCATCCCGAAGAGAACACATCAAGAATGCTTGGGGTAGAGCAATTCACAGTTTCCAGGAACTTTCCACGACAAATGAGTTGAAAGACGATGAATGGTACCACTGTTTCAAGGTTTATAAAAAAAATTAAAAAATCGATCACATCATTAAAATGTTGATAATCCTGAATTAATGCCAATGTTTGATGGACACAAATTGAAAGCAGATCTCATTTCAGTAGTCACATCTTGTTCAACAAGTGAATAAAAATATTTATGCTGCAATGTGGGGATGACAAACTTCTGTCTTAGAAAGGTTTTAAACTAGAGAGGGACAGCAATACTGGTAGCTATTCTCTAAATCAACATCATCCCTATCTTATTTAAAACTTTTTTTAACACGTGTTTATCATCCCAACATTGCTATTTTATTCACTTGTTTCTGCAATTTTATTGTAATGTTGAACAACAGAATGGTATGGTACTCAGAGGATACCCAATCTTGGAGCAAATGTGCCAAGAGATCTTAGTCAGCAATGTCAAAGACTGCACGTCGTACGCAACCCTGACTGTATCTTGCAGCTCTGTCTTATTGTTTGTTTCTCAAAGAATCATGTCTTCATGCAGCCTCAGGGCACACAATGACCTGCACTTAGAAATGTTCAAAACAATTACGTACTGTGGAATAACAGTAGAGAGAACAACATCAAAGTGATCATGCTGAAGCCTGATGTATATAGCCATCTGCACGTGGAATTATCAGGTTTTTATCAACATGCATATGGGAGTACCTCACCCAAGCCATAATCTCGCTGTTGTACACATACACTGGGGTGTTCAGCAAATGTGCTCGAGTAAGAATTTCGTTTTCTGTACACCAAGTACCTGCTCTGTGCAGATGAGAAGCTCTTATATAGGCTTCAACACTGGACACACCAGTGGAAGGTATGAATAGCTCAATATCAGACATGTGTGCAATTGCAGAATATCAGCTCAATATCAGACAATTGCAGAATGCACAGCTCGGTGTTGTTGTTGCGAGCCAGTGATGTGTGTAAATGAGTGAAATAAACAGTTACCTCTGATTAATTGAACAATGACCACTCCACTTGATGTTGTATGTCAAAACAAAGATGAAAGGAACATTAAATGTCAGTTCAAATATTTATTAAATTCAGAGTTAGATTGGATATCCCTTATTCAGGCTGTTCTGGACGATGCCAGATGCCAACGTATGTAGTGAATCTGCTGCCAGAGAAGCCGTGACTTAAAAAGGTTCTTGATCACGTGGTTCGCTTTTACCTTGAGGGCTGTTTGCCAGATATCATTATTTTTATTTTTTTTTGCTTTTCCCATGGTCTGGAGAACTGAAAAATGATGCCTGCCTCGACAATCAGCTGAACAAACCAAGTAGGTTCTCGTATGTAGCTGAAGCGACGTTTTAGAGAAGATAATACAACTTTACTTTGTACGTAGCAGATAGGGGAGACATTTTTTCCCCATGCCATCCCTACATAGAGAGTACTTGCATACTTTTTCATCGGGCCAACAGGACGGTTTGGAAGTACACACACTCGCCTCTAAGCTGACGAGCCTGGGTTCGAATCCCGAGCCAGCGATAAACTGTCATCCCGGTGTTTCACAGGCAGGGAGATTAATCGATGTGTGTGGCCATCCCTCGGATGGGCATTATAATGCGGGCAACCCGTCTGCCAGCATTCATTGGTGGATGTTAAAGATCCCATGGTGTCCTTTAGGAAGAGTAGGTGAGCTGTGGCCGGCACCCTGAACAAGTTACAGATTCCTGCCCTAAACAGCAGAGGGCATTGCATCAGTAGCACAGCCACACCGTCAGCCAATGGTGCTGCCCTGCAGCCTTGTGCTGCATTTGAAGAAGAGAAGATCTCGTTCAAGCAAACATGTGACATTGTAATGCTTTCAAATGTGATTCTGAACTTGTACATTCTCAAAAATAATATCCATTTTGAAAAGTCAGTGTAATTATTACATCTCAATGTTTATGGAATATTCTTAACCTCCTAGGTACAGTATAACCACTTACTTTGTAAAAATCTCTCATGTCTGAGCTTCTTTTTCTCTTTCTTCGGTATCTGGTTCTGAACTGAAAAAAAACCAGAAATTCCACAGTTACAAGTGTTATGAAAATGCAACCAATGGTGTTCAAAAAGTTATCGGCCAAACATACTGATAAAACATGCACGCGCCGTCTGTTTATCCGATTTTCAAAATCTCTAATAGATTACAAAATCTCTTTTGTGGTACAAATAAGCAGGCAAACGATTTATCCAAAATACAACAGAATGTCGGGACAATAAACAAAATTTGCTACAACAAAACACCAAATAAATGACCGATTAACACCTCGGTATAATAAAAAGAATAATTGTCAAATCAGTGCGAAGAAACAAGTAGTTCCAAGTCTTCGGGTCTGCGAGGAGACTTCCCGAGCCCAAAGTGAAAATTATTTCATGACGATGCCAAAGGGAGGCAACAAGTCAGTAACGATTCTTCTTTTGTGAGTACTACGCTGACACACAAGATTGGGCCACCGAACGTAAACACAGACAAAAGGCTCTCGACTGAACAATGTGTGGCACCTCCTCAAGGCTTCCTCTGGGATTTATTTAAAGTGTTTGTCAAAGTAAAGCAAGATAAAGCCATTTTTTTGTCCTTCGAGCCAATGTACTATTTCTCTTAATTGATCAATGATGGGCAAACATTTGATTGAAGAAATTACAGGGCAATTTCTCAATTATTAATTTATTATATGGGGAGCAGTGCAGTGGTATGCCAATTATTCAAAGGTTTAAAAAAAATAAAAAATCTAGCATGATTATAAATGGTAGCAATATGGACAAAGTAGAACAACCCCCGACCCCACCCCAACTAGAAGAGAAGGCCCCAGCCCACCCCAACAAAATATTCCGTTATTCACAGGTTTGAGGGACATCCCTCGAGCGGCTCCTTTTCTCGTTATAGGGTGACCCCTGCTACCAGGTCCCCCCCCCCTTGTCAATACCTTTTACATGAGGTATCTCATGATAGTTTGTATAGTCTTGTGTGGTTGTGGTATTGTTAATAAAAAACGCTGAAATGGCTTTAAACCTGTCCCCTCCCCAGGAAGCTCGAACCCCCAGAAGAAAAATTCATGCCGTGACATTCCAATGGTCGAGACATTATCTCGACGCCAAACGGTTTTGGAGTTAACTTTGCACACAAACACACAGACAAACCTCCTTTATAAGGAGTATAGATGTCTACTACTTTCATTCCAGGCAATAAATCGGCATGATTGAAGAGCTAGTCTGTCACTATTTGACATGGTTTTGTTTAACATTGTGGCTTCTTCCTCCTCTTGTTCTTCTTCTTTCTGGAAGACACAAACGATTTTGAATAGAAATGTCAGTTCATGATAATTTTTGTATTGTTTTTGCAGAAATGGCAAAGACAAGCACATATTGAGCCAGGATAAGCATCAATCGGCATTTCCTGCCCAGTCGGTATCAATTGCTGATTAGTGGGATTGTCTTTTGCCAGGTTCTTGGAGGTTCTCAGACAATCAACTTTTCCTTTCGAAGATCTCATTAATTTTGCCTTTCTCTTTACATTGCTTTTAGCTCTAAATGATCTCTTCGAAGGGCAGATAAAACAACAACAACAATTCCTGGAATGGTGCACAACACCATGCAACTTATTTCCAGTTGCTACTGGAGTTCGTCAGGGGTGTGTACTGGCCCCCACACTTTTCAGCACTTGTATGAACTGGATTCTGGGGAGGATGTTGGAGAGATCAAGCTGTGGTGCATCATTTGGGAATGTCAGGATCTCTGACCTTGATTTCGCAGATGATGCAGTCATCTTTGCAGAGAATTTGGATATCCTTTTGAGGGCCCTCGAGGTGCTGAATGAGGAGTCGGAGCCGCTGGGATTATGGGTTTCCTGGGTCAAAACTAAGATCTAAGCTTTCAGTGACATCTTGAATGCTGCAATCTTGCATGTACCTGTTTGTGGTGAGGATGTTGAGGTCATGGAGAGATTCACTTACCTTGGCAGTGATATTCATGTCTCTACTGGCTGTGAGTCAGAGGTCAATAGACATTTGGGTCGGGCCTAGGGAGTCATGGATTCAATGGATCATGGGATGTGGTGCTGTCGGTACCTATGCAGGAGGACGAAAGTCCGAGTCTTCATGTCCTTGGTGCTTCCAGTCTTGCTCTACGGATGTAAGACTTGGACTCTGACCAGGTATCTGAGATGGAAACTTAACTCCTTCGATACCAGGTATCTTTGGAGAATCCTTGGCTATAGCTGGTCAGACTTTGTTTCCACCAAGCGGTTGCTGAGAAAGACTCAGATGAGATTTGTTACCTGGATAGTCCGTGAGTATCAGCTGCGGCTGTCTGGACATATGGCTCGATTTCTTGACGCTGATCCTGCTCACCAGAATCTCTCAGCGAGGGAGTCTCGTGAGTGGAGGAGGCCAACGGGACGAACACGTGCCTCGTGGTTGCAGCAGGTTGATCAGCATGTCAAAGAGATGGGGATGGGCCAGACATCTGCCTGGGGATGGCCAGATGGAGGCCCCTGGGTACCGGTGGAAAGTGGACGCAGCAGGGAGGGAGGGGGGGGGCGGTGAGAAAGGAAGGGAACCAATTTACCCATGCGAAGAGTGCTTTAATCTCAACATTGCCCAGGTAAAAAAATGAAATTGTAATACCCTCTGCCAACAACACCAAGATGGCGCTACCCGGTACTCATTTACAAAGAGAACTGATGCCCTCCTCCATGCCCCCACAACCCTACTTGAGGCCATGGCCACATAGCTGATGTAACCCCTCCCCCAACAAAGTTGTATTTGTACCCTGAGTGTCTAGAGTTTGTAACTTAAAGATGTGGCCGTGCATAAGGAACAAAGACAGACAGACAGTAAGATAGACACAGCCACAGAGAGAAATAATGGCGTATATATTATATATATTATATATTATTATATATATTATATATATATATATATATATATATATATATATATATATATATATTATAATATATATTATATAATATTACAGTGGGGAGAACAAGTATTTGATACACTGCCGATTTTGCAGGTTTTCCCACTTACAAAACACGTAGAGGTCTGTAATTTTTATCATAGGGACACTTCAACTGTGAAAGACGGAATCCAAAAAAAAAATCCTGAAAATCACATTGTATGATTTTAAAATAATTAATTTGCATTTTATTGCATTAAATAAGTATTTGATCACCTACCAACCAGTAAGAATTCCGGCTCTCACAGACCTGTTAGTTTTGTCTTAAGAAGCCCTCCCATTCTCCACTCATTACCTGTATTAACTGCACCTGTTTGAACTCGTTATCTGCATAAAAGACAGCTGTCCACACTCAATCAATCAGACTCCAACCTCTCCACAATGGGCAAGACCAGAGAGCTGTCTAAGGACATCAGGGACAAAATTGTAGACTTGCACAGGCTGGGATGGCTACAGGACAATAGGCAAGCAGCTTGGTGAGAAGGCAACACACTGTTGGCGCAATTATTGAAAATGGAAGAAGTTCAAGATAACAGTCAATCTCCCTCGGTCTGGGGCTCCATGCAAGATCTCACCTCGTGGAGCCTCAATGATCATAGAGAAGATGAGGGATCAGCCCAGAACTACACGGCAGGACCTGGTCAATGACATGAAGAGGCTGGGACCACAGTATCAAAGAAAACCATAAGTAACACACTACGCCGTCATGGATTATTAAATCCTGCAGCGCACGCAAGGTCCCTCTGCTCAAGCCAGCGCATGTCCAGGGCCGTCTGAAGTTTGCCACATGACCTCTGGATGATCCAGAGGAGGAATGGAGAAGGTCATGTGGTCTGATGAGACCAAAATAGAGCTTTTTGGTTTAAACTCCACTCGCCGTGTTTGGAAGAAGAAAGAAGGATGAATACAACCCCAAGAACACCATCCCAACCGTGAAGCATGGAGGTGGAAACATCATTCTTTGGGGATGCTTTTCTGCAAAGGGACAGGACGACTGCACCGTATTGAGGGAGGATGGATGGGGCCATGTATCGTGAGATCTTGGCCAACAACCTCCTTCCCTCAACAAGAGCATTGAAGATGGGGCGTGGCTGGGTCTTCCAGCCTGACAGACCCGAAACAACACAGCCAGGGCAACTAAGGAGTGGCTCCGTAAGAAGCATCTCAAGGTCCTGGAGTGGCCTAGCCAGTCTCCAGAACTGAACCAATAGAAATCTTTGGAGGGAGCCGAAGTCTGTGTTGCCCAGCGACAGCCCCGAAACCTGAAGGATCTGGAGAAGATCTGAATGGAGGAGTGGGCCAAAATCCCTGCTGCAGTCTGTGCAAACCTGGTGAAGAACTACAGGAAACGTCTGATCTCTGTAATTGCAAACAAAGGTTTCTGTACCAATATTAACTTCTGTTTTTCTGATGTATCAAATACTTATTGCATGCAATAAAATGCAAATTAATTATTTTAAATCATGCAATGTGATTTTCAGGATTTTTTTATATTCCATCTTTCACAGTTGAAGTGTACCTATGATAAAATTACAGACCTCTACGTGCTTTGTAAGTGGGAAAACCTGCAAAATCGGCAGTGTATCAAATACTTGTTCTCCTCACTGTATATATATATATATATATATATTATATATAGATATTTTGATGACATTGACAAACGCAATCAGAAGCTAAAGCACCATTTGAACCCACATGAAGGGGATGCTGAATGTGAAGTGATGACATATGAGGCTTCTATATCCTTTCATTTTTTTATTTTTTTTTATACCTTGTCGAGGCTCGTATGAGAGCTAACACACAACGCACAGCAAGGGGGCATGAGACAAGAGGGGCGGAGTGGGAGGGAACAGTGGGAACAGACACATTAGGAGATCTGTGGAGAGGGAAGGGACGGGGAACATGGGAAGAGAGATGGACATTACAGGACTTTCAGGAAGGAAAGCAGGGGAATTGAAGAGTGGGCTTGGGTGGATTATTCGGGGGTAGAAAAGATCGAGGATTTGGATGGGGGATGATAAGAGGTGGTGGTGAACAGCTGTTTTGGAAGCCTGGAGGGAAGAATGGGAAGAATAGAGTGAGGGAGTTTATTCCAAAGGCGGGAAAAAGAGGAATGAAGGAGTGAAGGTGAGCAGTGATTCGTGATTTTGGTATTTTTACCAGAAGGGGTTGTTGGCGGACCTTGAGCGCCAGTGGAATGTGGTGGGGACAAATCGCAGAGAGAGCAGGGGGGGCAAGCTGAAGAGGAGACGGTAGAAGACAGAAAGACCACCGACCAACCTGCGGTGATTGAGTGAGAGGCCCAAAGACTCAGCTTCATTGCGGGAGATGCCGATGATCCTAAATGCCCTGTTTCGACAGCGTGAAGCCGAGAAAGGTGGGAGGCAGGAGCACCAGCCCAGAGGGAGAGCAGTACTCCATCAGGCTACGGACAAAAGCTTTGTAAGTGGTCAGGAGCTCAAGAGGGCCGAGGAAGGACTTTGCACGACGGAGGATTCCCAGTCGGCGACTGGCTTTGGAGGCGAGGTTGGAAATGTGACTTTCCCAGGAAAGTTTTTTTTTTGGTATTGAAAAGCCATTTTTGATCCCCATACCTACATCCTTTAAAAGACCTCATCTGGCATCCCCATTGTGTGTGAATGATTGTGTGATCACGGCGTTAGATTGTATTTCTTCTTTCAAGTGGATTTCCATTCCACTGGATCGTGAGCGTGATTTATTCATTTATTTATCTTCCTGTTTTCCTGTCCGTCTCTCTTTTGTCCTGGGATCCTCCATTACTGTCACCCTGTGCCTTCTTCTCATAAACTGTTATTCTGCAATGAACACGTTTTGTGTGGTGACGTACCATTGTAGACAGAGAGTGAGAAACCATTTTAGCACGGCTTTGGTAAATTATTGGGGGGGGGGGTTAAAATTGGTAATACTCTCTTCAAGAGACCGGTGGAATGAACAAATCCAACGAGGGGTGCGCAGCAGATTATTTAGATTAGTGCAATTTTCTCAATTTTCCAGAAGTTTCAAGGACCTGGACAAGTTTTCCTCGACTTTCCATTGCTGGAAAATTCTCGTGTTTCCAGGACTTTCAAGGAGTTTTAAGGACTGTGCGAACCATGTCAATTGGACTCTCAAAACAGAGGACACAAAGAAACACCACTGGTTTAATAAAGTATTCAAGGTCATGCTGTCAATCATCAAAAAGATAAAATAAGTGATCATAGCACACAGAAAACTCACCACTTCGAGTAGACCGTACACTTTTGCAATCATCTTGATCAAGTTGTTGCACCAGTTTGTTGGGGTCAATTGGAATATTGGCAAAAATGTTGCCCTCTCCTTCAAACTTTGGGAGTTCTCCTTGCTGAACACCAACAAAAGCAAAAGCATCAAACAAAGTCATTTGGGCAGAAACAACTCTTTCATAATAGAAGTGTACACAAGAAGACACAAAAAAAAAACAACCTTTAGAACCGAGGATGGAACAAAGCAAGTACAAGTATGACTTCTAAACAAGTACACAACTCGTCATTTTCCCAAACTTGCTCATTCTGAGCTCTCCAAAATTACCCGGATTTTGCACTCCTCGTCATCTGGATATAGTTATCGACCTTTCTTGCTTATTCTGATTTTTTAAATCCCGTTTCCATGAGAGCGACATCCCTATTTCAACATCTCTAGTTAGTGCACTGACAGTGCCTTTGGAAAGTATTCACACGCGTTGACTTTTTCACATTTTGTTGTGTTACAGGCCTGAATTTAAAATTGATCGCTTCATTGACAGGAGTTGAATAACACAACTTGTGTACGTTTGGTACAATACAGTAATAGTTTATAGAGTAAATATTTGCAATTTGTTAATTTCAGAAATATTTTGTTTACTGAAAACAACCCAGCGTTACTTTTACTAATATGCACATTTATTCAGCAAAAAACAATGTTATGAATTTGCTTAATGTTCCCAGGATTCAGACGTCAGGTAATTTTTTTTCAAAGTTGCAAAAAGCAATTCTCATCGACTATATGTTGAGTCATGAATTAAGTCACTGCCGTAAAGGCCGAGCCTAGCATGAAAAGTAACGCCGTAATGTCATCACAGACATGATGACGTCCCAGACGTAATTATCTCCCAGCAAAAAGGGCGTTATAGACAGAGGAACGGAGAGACGGAGAAATCCGGCTCCTTTAATGTCTGGACAATTGGTCTCAATGGTATATCATTTATGAGTTGGCAAACCACAAAATTAAGCAACACTCCCTCAATATAACTATGAAAGCCAATTGTAATCCTGCTCACCTTATCTATCCACCCATTTTAATACAATCAATTTGACATCGAGAACCACCTGTTGTTTGGATGTGGGGTCATCGGTCAGTTTATGGTTTGTATTCTCATCATTGAGAATCATTAGCAGCTTTTAGTGCTAGTTTACTTTAACCATCACCACAACATCCCTGCGCCTGACTGCTGGAGCAAAGATGAAATAATTGATCTTTTTTATATTATTGATAGCCTTACGTTCAGAAATTGAAAGATTACTTTCTGGTCTTTCCTTCCACAGGAATGTCTCAATAGTGTGAGATACATGATTTGGAATTGCAATTTTCTCCTCGGCGTGGAGTCAAGCAACAGCAGACTATGCATTGGCTAGAATTCGAGCTGCAGGGCTCTCTTTCAACTGATTAAAGCAGCACATGCCGATGCTATAAATGAAGATTCAAATGAAAAAGTAAAGTCAGATAAAGTCGAAGATCCACCTACTCCGTTCCAACCTGTGGTTTATCACAAGATGCAATGATGACCCCCAGTTTAATTTTTGGTTCCTGGAACTGAAGATGGAGCTAACTGTTTTGACTTTCATCCAGTCCCTCCGTGAGGGAAACTTTCCAGCATACACAACACTTGCAAGTCTTATTACCTCTGCCCACCGAAGGTGGACAGAGGTTATGTTTACACCCCAGTCCGTCTCTGTCTGTACATCCGTCTCTGTCCGTCCGTCCATCTCTGTCCGTCCGTCTCTGTCTGTCTGTCTCTGTCTGTCTTTGTCTGTCTGTGTGCAGGATATCTCAACAAGTTTTTGGATAGATTCGGATGAAATTTGGATTTGGTGGGAAGGTTGGGTGTGTGACAAGGAAGAATCGATTCGATTTTGGTGAAGATCCAAATCCGGATCCGATAATTGTTCAAGTGTTTCTTCACCATCGAGTGATTGGGCTAAAACAGAAATATATAGCACAATATCTCAACAAGTTATGGACGGATTCGGATGACACCCGGTGGATGAGTTGGATAGGTTACAAGAACAAGCCGATTCAAATTTTAGTTCAGGTCCGAATCCAGATCCAGCCTATCAGTGGGATACAAAATGTAAACTAATCAGCCTGGCAGAGATATGCGCTCTACCGAATGTCATTCGAGTTCCATACTTTGTCACAAATGCCAATCAATATTCAGTATTCAAGATGACCTCCCCATTGACCGAAATGACATGATGAAGCTGCCAGGAAGCATGCCACTTACTTGTCAATGAAGAATTTTGCAAAGGAAACTTTGTCGTTTGCAAGTCCAAAATAATGTTTTCTGGACTTGAAATAGATCAAGCAAAGAGCAAAATAACGCTCTTAGCAAAGGTGACGGTGAAGCAAAAGGCATAACTGAGGAGCCCTCTGCATGACTTCAATGGATGGTGGTTGGTCCTGAAAATGGCTGAGAATGTAATGGATGGTGGCTGGCAGGCTAGCTCAAGAATATGAATCAGTGTCAGGAGCCAAGCATAAGCTGAAAACAAAGCACGATGAAGCAACACCAAAACACCAGAAAGATTTATTTTCTGAGGCACAGAAGCTAACAAATGTCATAAAGGAGATGGGAAACCCATTGGTGCTTGATACAAAATGTCATTGACCCAACAGTCACAGATCAAGTAAAGAACTCCGAACAGATTGGTCAAAGCTACTTTGAGGGAATTGAGGAAAAGACTGCAAAGCGACAACACAGACAGTTTCTACAAGCCAATAAAGAAGAACAATACAACTTTGTTTGATACCGTTAAGAGCAGAAGTAAGAGCAAAGAAAAAGTGCTGAGCAGGATTTCAACGTGTTCTCAAGACTTTTCATTTCAAGCCAGACTCGCCAAGTCGACTTAAACGAGTTTTTAAAAAATATATATACATTCACGAGGCTCGTATGAGAGCTAACACACAGAGCGTACAACAAGGGGAGCAGGAGACAAGAGGGGCAGGAGAGGGAAGGAAAAAACAGTGTGGAACAGAGACATGAGATCTGTGGAAGGGAGAGGGATGGGGCGGGGTACACAGGGTAAACAAACATGGACACCACAGGGATTTTCAGGTCCGAACACCACAGGGACCTTAAGGAAGGAAAGCAGGGAATTTGAAGGAGGTCGGTTTGGGGTTAATTAGCGGGGGTAGAAATATCATGGTTTTGGATGGGGGAGATAAGAGATGGTGGTGAACAGCTGCTTTGAAGACCTGGAGGGAAAAGTGTGATTGAATAGAGTGAGCGAGTTTGTTCCAAAGGGGGAAAAAGATGAATGAAGAGTGAAGGTAAGCAGTGATTCGTGATTTTGGTAGTTTTACCAGAAGGGGGTTGCTGGTGGACCTTGAGCGCCCTGAGGAAATGTGGGGGAGGGGGGATATCTCAGAGTGGGGGAGGGGCGAGGCCAGAGAGGAGACAATATTAGATAGAAAGACCAACCGACCTGCCTGCGGTGAGAGAGTGAGACCCAAAGACTCAGCCTCATCGCAGGAGATACCAATGATCCGGAATGCCTTGGTTTCCACAGCGTGAAGCCGAGAAAGGTGGGA
>CM068956.1:3730528-3749255 GCA_035128595.1 Eptatretus atami | reverse complement strand
ATGAGTTTTAATCCGTTTGTAATTGAGTTTTACGTATATTGAGTTACCGTTTATGAGGTTTATTACGATTTGAGTCTGAGGTTTTTACTCCGTTTGTTACTGACGTTTGATCCGTTTTGGACCTGAGTCTTTACTCTGTTGTATTAGGTTTACTCCGTTTGCTACTGAGGGGTTTTTTAAATTCCCGTTTGTATTTGAGGTTTTTTAATCCGTTTGTATTGAGGTTTTAATCCGCTTTGTATTGAGGTTTTAATCCGTTTGTATTGAGGTTTGAATCCGCTTGTATGAGGTTTTACTCCGTTTGGTACTGAGGTTTTAATCCGTTTGTACTGGGTAGTCTTTATATCAGTTTAATCCGGTTTAATCGTTTGAGTTTTTTAATCCGTTTGTACTGAGATTTTATCCGTTTGGTATTGAGGTTTTAATCGCTTGTATTGAGGCTTTAATCCTTCACACCGAGGGTTTTAATCCGTTTGTATTGAGGTTTAATCCGTTGTACTGAGGTTTTTCGATCCGTTGTATTGAGGTTTTAATCCGTTTATACTTGAGGTTTTAAGTCCGTTTGTATTGAGTTTTATCCGTTTGTATTGAGGTTTTAATCCGCTTGTTGAGGTTAATCCTTTTCATGGCTTTAATCCATTCATACCGAGGTTTTATCCGTTGTATTGAGGTTTTAATCCGTTTGTATTGAGGTTTTAATCCGTTGTACTGAGGTTTTAACCTGTTTGTATTGAGGTTTTTAATCCGTTTTATACTGAGGTTTTAATCCGTTTGTATTTGAGGTTAATCCTTTGTATTGAGGTTTTAATCCGTTTATACTGAGGTTTTAAATCCGTTTGTATTGAGGTTTACTCCCGTTTGTATTGAGATTTAATCCGCTTGTACTGAAGTTTTACTTTCCGTTGTATTGAGGTTTAAATCCGTTTGTAATCTGAAGTTTTAATGCCTTTTGTATTGAGGTTTTAATCCGCTTATTGAGGTTTTAATCTGTTTGTATTGAGTTTTTAATTCCGTTGTATTGAGGTTTAATCCGTTTGTATTGAAGGTTTTAATCCCGCTTGGTATTAGGTTTTTACATCCGCTTGTATTGGAGGTTTTAATCATTTGTTATGAGCTTTTAATCCGTTGTATTGAGTTTTAATCCGCTTGGTATTGGTTTTTACCCATTTGTACTGAGGTTTACTCCGTTTGTATTAGCGTTTTTACTCGTTGTACTGAGGTTTTTCATCCGTTTGTACTGAGGTTTCATCCGTTTGTACTGAGGTTTTCAATCCGTTTGTATTGGAGTTTTAACTCGTTTGTATTTAAGGTTTTAAGCCGTTTTGTACTAAGGTTTTAACCGTTTGTACTCAATTTTTTAATCCGTTTGTAACTTGAGGTTTTAATCCGTTTGTACATGAAGTTTTAACCGTTTGTATTGAGGTTTTAATCCGTTTATACTGAGGTTTTAATCCGTTTGTATTGAGGTTTTACATGCCGTTTGTATTGAGATTTAATCCGATGGTACGTGAAGTTTACGTCGTTTTGTATTTGAGGTTTTAATCCGTTTTGTTTGGAGGTTTTCAATCCGTTTGTATTGAGGTTTTATCCGCTTGTATTGAGTTAATCTGTTTGTATTGAGGTTTTAATTCCGGTTTGTATTGGAGTTGTAATCTCGTTGTACTGAGTTTTATCCGCTGTATTGAAGGTTTTACTCCGTTGTGTATTGTTAGGTTTTAATTCCAATTGTATTGAGCTTTTAATCGTTGTATTGAAGGTTTTAATCCGTTTTTGGTTTTTACTCCATTTGTACTGAGTTTTACTTCGTTGTATTGAGGTTTTACTTCCGTTTGTACTGAGGTTTTCATCCGTTTGTACTGAGGTTTCATTCCGTTCTCTACGGTTTGTCGATCGTTTAGTTTACTGAGGTGTGTAATCCGTTTGTATTGGAGTTTTACTCGTTTGTTTATATTAAAGTTTTAATCCGTTTGTTACTAAGTTTTTAATCGCTATTGTACATCATTTTTTAATCCGGTTTTTACTGAGGTTTTAATCCGTTTGTACTGCAAGTTTTAATCCAGTTTGTAATTGAAGGTTTTAATCAGTTGTATTGAGGTTTTAATACGTTGTATTGATATAATCCGTTTGTACTAGGTTGTTAACCTGTTTGTACTGAGGTTTGTATCCGTTTTCTATTGAAGTTTTACTGCCGTTTGTATTAGAGTTTTAATCCGTGTTGTACTGAGGTTTTAATTCGTTTGTATTAAGTGTTTTAATCCGTTTGTACCTGAGGGTTTTTAATCCGTTTTAAACTAAGGTTTTAATCGTTGTCTGAGGTTGAAATTTGTTTCTATTGAAGTTTTATACTCCGTTGCATTACAGGTTTTAATTCCGTTTGTATTGAGGTTTAATCCTTTGTAATTGAGTTTTAATCCGTTAGTATTAGGTTTTTAATCCGTTTGTTACTGAGGTTTTAACCGTTTTTACTGAGGTTGTAATCCGTTTTCTATTGAGGTTTTAATCCGCTGACTGAGGTTTTAATCCGGTTTGTATTGAGGTTTTAATCGTTTGAACTGAGGTTTTAATCCGTTTTGTACTGTGTTTTAATCCGTTTGAACTGAGGTTTTAATCCATTTGTACTGAGGTTTAAATCATTTGTATTGAGTTTTAATTCGCTGTATTGAGTTTTTACTCCGTTTTGTATTGAGGTTTTATCCGTTGTATTGAGGTTTTAATCCGTTTGTATTTGAGGTTTTATCCGTTTGTATTGAGGTTTTAATCGCTGGTATTGAAGGTTTTACTCAGTTTGTATTGAGGTATTACTCCGTTTGTACTGAGGTTTTAATCCCTTTGTACTGAGGTTGTAATCTGCTTTGTATTGAGGTTTACTCCTGTTTGTACTGAGTTTTATACTTTTGTACTGAGGTGTCAAACCATTTTGTGTTGGAGGTTTTAATCCTTTGTTACTCAGGTTTTACTCCGTTTTGTGTTGAGGTTTTATCTCCCGTTTGTATTGAGGTTTTACTCCGTTTCTACTCGGGTTTTACTCGTTTGTACTCAGGTATTTCACTCGTTTGTTACTTGCAAAATCGTTTTTCAAGCATATTGGTTTGTCGATTTTGTTATTCTGTCTGTTTTTTGTCTGTTTCGTGCCCAACAAGTGACTTCCCAAACCGATCTTCACGAAACTTCCACCACAATGCAGAGTCGTCATATGCAAGAAGCTTTTGTTTTTTCATGTCAATGGTCAACATAGGTCACAACTCAGGGTTTTTTCTAAAAATCCTCAAATTTCATCTGATTGACTTGACATTTGAAGAGGGATTATATTCAGGTCACTGAATTTGAACCAAGCCAATTGTTTTTAAGGTCAACATCGACCAAAAGCGTGAACATTCGACAGAATTTCTAAAATTGTCAATTTTCATCATTGACTTGACAATTTGAAGAGGATTTCTATTTCAGGTCAATTTTTTTGAATTTGAGCGAGCAATTATTTTGAGGTCAACATTGACCAAAAGGTCAACATTGGCCAAAGGTGAAACAAACTGAAGTGAGATTTCCTAAAATCCCTCATTTTTTCATCCGATTTGACTTGAAATTTGAAGACGATTTGTATTTCAGGCCACTTATTGAACTTTGCCAAATTATTTTGAGTCGGTCAACAACTAAGGAGGTATTTCTAAAATCCTCCAATTTATTTTCAATGACTTGAAATTTGAAAGAGGATTTGCAATATCAGGTCACTGAATTCAACCATCAATTATTTTGCAGTCCACAATCGGCCAAAAAGGTCAACAAAAGGCCAAATTTCGAAAATGTCAATTTTCATCCGAATTCACTTGAAATTTGAAGAGGATTTTGCATATCAGGTCACTGAATTCAACCACCAATTGATTTTGTCAGTCCACTTCGCGCCAAAAGGTCAAACATAGGCCAAATCCAAATTGTCATTTTCATCCCGAATTCACTTGAAATTGAAGAGGCGTTGCATATTTGATCATTGAATTTCACCACCAAATTATTTTTTGAAGATCAAATTTGTTTTAATGGATTTTACAGGTGTTGTGCTCTGCATGACGTCGTCTTGTTTGTTTGTTTGCTCGGGTGATAGCTCAAAGCCATTCCTTTGAGCAAGGAAGCTGAAAATTTGGGGACAAAATCATGTAGATGTGCTTTTGCAAAACTTGATTTTTATTGTTGATCAAGTCAATCATTGATTAAATAATTATTATCGATTCATTAATTAATTATTATTTTATTTCTCATTCTGGCAATATATCAGGCACTTTGAGCTACGATGCTGATATTTTGGACATTGACAGTGACCAACTGATTTGCCAATAGAGTAATTTTTTGGATTTATTCATCAATCAATCGATTAATCATTTTCTTCTTGCTTTCTGGCTGATATCTCAGCCATCCCTTTGAGCTCGGAAAGTCTGAAATTTTGGGGACAAAATTGAAGAGTGCTTTGGGCAAAAAACATTTTATATTTTTTGATTGATCAATGTTGATGATTCCTTAATTATTTTCGATATTTTAATTTGCACAATCCTGGCAGATCTCAGTACATTTTGGGTTCATCCTAAAAGCCTTGCTTTCACCACCCATGAGGCCAAGAAAGGTGTGAGGCAGGAGCCTCACCCCAGGGAGAGAGCAGCTTACTCCATAGGCTTGAGGAAGCTTTATCCACAGGAACCTTGATGGTACACATTGAACGATGTTGACCTTGGAGAAGATTGAATGCCATGGAGTGTAGTGGTGAAAATCCTGATGAGATTGAATGAGGTATGTGTCTGGACAGTTCACATTGTTTAAGGCTGGTGATCCCACAAGGACGGCCGATCCCATCGGTATCTCTTTTTTGGGGACGATGTGTAGCGGTGCAGCTCAAACTGCTGCGATGTCATTGATACTCAAGTTGGAACATATAGTCAAATGTCTGCGAGGGTGATACCTTATTTATCGGAGCTAGTTGTGTGAAGCATGTGTAAAAACTGGGGGTTCCGTGGTCTCAGATGTGATGCATGATCTGATGTTTAGGTGCTGGTGGTCGCTGATAGGCAATTATGATGGGACGTCATAAAGTACTGTCGTGTCAGCCTCCATTAAAAATGGGCCATCTGCATGGCGATCTTGATGTGAAGGTCTCTAACTACTGCGTTTTCCAATTGAATGAATCTACAACTTATCGTTCCCCAAGGACACTCAAATTAACCAAATTTGGCAGCGACATGCATTGAGAGGCAAAGGATGGAAAACATTTCTTCCCATTAATAAGGGTATATTAGGAGTATGGAGAGAACATGCAGCAAAACATGCAAAACGAAACAAACCAAGCGGGTCAACAGACACAAAGTTTGGTTGTGGGGACACACAACTTATTACAGTGATTAATAAATAACATCCCAAACCCTGATAGGCACCAACAGACCAAATTATTGTAAAAACAATAGGGAAGGCCAAGCAAGAACTTCCCTATGTGGATTTCTGAGTGTGCATAGGGCAATGTGCCAGCTTGGAAACAGAAGGGTGCAGAGCGGATGCAGTGAGGTGAGGGATTGTGAGGGTGGCATCCACATTTTCTAGAGAGGCACTCCTCCTTATCCCGACGAAGAAAACAGTAGAAGACGACAGAAAGCAAGAGACGAAGAGAGCCAGCAAGAGAAAGAGTGATAGAGAGGAAGCAGAACGATGTTCTTGTCCAAAGGGTCCCACTACCCCACACGGTTTGGTGGTGAATGCGCGATGTGCAGACCCAGCCCTCATGGGCTCTCAGTACTTTCCCACAGAGCTTATGCCAACGGCGGTCTCCGGTGCTCGGGACCACTTCGCCTTCAACGGGTCCCGTCATTTGGCTGCCCGCTGCTTGTGGGAGTGCACCCTATGGGCCATCCCACACAGTGGGAACAGTCCCAAAAAAATAAAGTTCTTCATCACCAGTTGTGATGCAGCAGACGATGAAACCTGAGCTAATGCCGCTACTTCGCCTGTCCTGACTACTCTGTCTCACTGAGTTCTCTGCTGCATGTGAAAGCTTTCCCTGAAGCCGTGTTTGCTGTGGCACCAACAATAAAACAAGGCTGGCCAACCTCGAGGAAAACTGTTGCACCTGCTGCTTGCTTCGTACTTTGCTGTCCCGTCAGGAAACTTGCCCAGTTGACTATGCATAGTGAAGTGAGGTCCTCGCTGATTGTACCGCGTCCTGTGTACCAAACTGCGTTAACCTGGTGCCCATGAAAGTCACCAGGTATTGTTGCGCACAAAACACGGTCTCCATTAAATACACTGGTGGCGCAGAATGGATGTCTTGTACAATCCATTATATTGTATTGCATGTCGTGCAACTGAGCGACAAAGACCGTGAAGACTTTCTCTGCTCCACTTCAGCCAGTTCAGACTTACGTGAGGGAACCCTGGCACAAGGTGGTATTGGACATTGTTGCGACTGTTCAAACATGGCAGCCTGTAACTGCCGTTTCAAACCATACCTTGGTGAACTAATGACAGTAAGTGGCCTGAGGTGGCATTCACTCAAGGTGTCACCACAGACATCGTTAATGCTTTATTTTGGCAGTTTTCAGTCGAGAAGGAATCCCCACCACGATCTGCTGACAATTGCCTGCAATTCATGTCCACCACCTTCTCTCAGTTTTGAAGGGATTAAAGAAACTCAATCTCAGCGTCTACTACCCTCAAAGCCAACGGTGCCGTGGGAAGGTTAACATGCTGCTGAAGGGAGAAACACATGAATGCAGAAGGACAATGATAAGTTTGGATACCGCCCACAATAGGCAGACCCATGATGAGTGTTGGAAGTGGTGCTCAGTGTTAGATAGCATTAACTATGAGTGAAAGTTACAAAAAAGTGTCAAATGATATCAGACAAGGTATCGGAGCCTGCCCAAAGCACGAGTCACTGCGTCCGCTTTCTGCCGTACTCCAGGGCCTCCGTCTGGCCATCCACAGCAGATGCCGCCCATCCCCATCTCCCTTGAGATGCTGATCAACCTGCTGCAACACGAGGCCCATGTCGACCTATTGGCTTCCTCCACGAAATAAGCTTCCCTTGCTGAGAGAATCGGACGGAGCAGGATCAGCCGTCAGGAAAAATGAGCCGCATGTCCATGCCAGTCGAGCTGAAGCTCACGGACATGCAGGTAACAAATCTCATCCAAGTCTCTCTCAGCAATTGTCGTTGGACCACAAGTGTTGTGACCAGTGATAAGCAAGGTTATTGAAGAGACCTGGTACCGAGGGAATTAGGTCTCCATCTCAAATCCACATCCACATAATCCGTAGAGCAAGACTGGAAGCACAAAGGATTTAAGGACTCGGACTTTCTTCCTCCTGCACGCACGAGCCAGCACCCACCACCCCACATCCAGTGAACCATAAAGCCTGGTGTGTCCTTAATGGTTAGGGTGGCTAACTTTGGGTCCTGAGTTTAGCCCCTTGGCTCTGAAGTTAATACCAGGTGGGGTTGACTCAGCCTGTCATCTTCTGAGTCGGCAAAATGAGTACCAGTGTACTGGAATAGGGACACTGCATCGCGGCAGAAACCGCGTCCCTACCAATGATGCAACCAGCATCCATAAGCTAGCACTCGAAAGATGAGAGTGAATCCATGACTCCCAGGCCCGCACCCCGACGTCTATTGACCTCTCGCACATAATATACGGAGACTATGAGCATCACTGCCAAGGTAAGTGAATCTCCCAATGACCTTAACGAACCTCACCACAAACAGTTACAGACCAAGATAGGCCCCAATCAAATATTCAGCATCTCCGCAAGATGACTGAATATCTGCAAAAATCAAGGTTCGCAGATCTGACATCCCAAACGATGCACAGCAGCTTGATTTATCTACATCCTCCCCAGAAAATCCGAGTCCAGACAAGTGCTGAAAATGTGGCGGCCAGTACACAACCCCTGACGAAACTCGCAGTAACAACCTGGAAATGAGAAGGGCACTCGGTAGAGTGCATACCTCACCTCGTAATTGCTGGTCCATGAGAACATAGCTACCCCAATACATTTTTGGAAAACATCAGCTATATATCGTTTTTAGCCCTATCCCTCATGGTGAAGAATCACTTGAATAATCTCGTAGTCGGATCCAGATCCGGATCTTCACCAAATCTAATCAAGGTTCATCCTTGTCACACACCAACCCTGTCCACAAAATTTCATCCGGACCGTCCACAACTTTGAGATATCTGTACACAAAACAAAACAAACAAGCAGCATTAGACTGGTACTTACGAAATCGTCAACTTGACCTCTGACCTTGTCTAAAAAAAGCTGCTCTCCAAGATAACGCGTAGCGACGCAAACCAGAAGTTCTACGATGATTCTGTACCAAACCATCAAAAATCGAATGTTTTGGATGTTTGGACCTCACTGTGACCTGACCTTTGACCGATTTGACCAAAATCTAATCAGCGCCTAGCCACCACCTCCTGAATCCACGTGGTTGTAATTGACATTGGCAGCTTCTCCGTTCTCGAGTTATCATTTTGTGGATGTTGGACCTCACTGTGACCTTGACCTTTTGACCGATTTGACCAAAATCGAATCAGCACTAGCCATCACCCTCCTGAATCACGTGGTGTAATTTGACATGAGTAGCTTCTTCCGTTCTCGAGTTATCGTGCCTACAAAAACAAAACAAACACCACAAACAAAACAGAAACGGAAGTCATCAATCATACCTACGAAATCTTTAGATGCGTAATAACAAATAGAACAAACAAATGGAATTGCTCATTGAGCAAGGAATTGCCGAATACTTTGTCATATCTCCATATCTTCTGAAAAAAACAAAAACCTAAAGAAATATATTTGGTCTTATAAGTCATAGTGCTACTGTTTTAATGGTTATATTCACTTAGTTGGTCATGATCAACTTGGAAGTCAATCGACTGAAATGGCGTTTTTATCGCAATTTGAAAATTTTTGACCCGATCCCCCTGACATTCGACCCCCGACCGCTAAAGGAGGCGTGTTGGTGTGACACCCATGAGACATATGGTTCGATTCCATAGAATTGAAGATGCACATTTTGGATTTGGTTTTGAAGTCGATACGGACCATTTTAGCGCGACCGTATTGCCGGAAAATAAGAATTTCGGCTTTTCGTGACCTTGACCTTGACCTTGACCTAAGATTCACCAAAAACGACAAGTGTTTAAGTTGGACCATGGCCGACGTCTGTACCAGTTGCTTATGATCGCTGAAACGGTAATGTGGTGCTTCATTGGTAAACAACACACAAACAAACAGACAGGACAGACAGACACACCAACCGACCAACATAATTGCCGAATCGAAGGATTCGCAATTACAAGAAAAAGGCCTCGCAGAGCACGATACTTGCAAAATCCAACCCCATCCTCTAAGGTTGCCATGGAATACATCAATTGTCCATTTCATTCAGATAAAAATTCAAATCTCAACAAAAAAATCTTAATCAAATTGCCATGGACCATCAAATGTCCGTTCATTTGGAATTAAAAATTCACAATCTTAAACAAAGTTCAGGTCAATCGGATGAAAATTGAATAAATTTTCAGGATTAAATTGATTATTTAGAGTTTGACCTTTGAGTTGACCTTTGGACCTTTTGACCTCAAAAATAGTTGCTTTCCCAATTCAGTGATGATTTCCAAATCTGCTTTCAACTATCAAGTTAATACGACATTAATTGATTGATTTAGAAGTTTGAACCTTGAGTTGACCTTTGACCTTTTGACTCAAAAATAGTTGCTTTCCAATAGTGATGTACAATGCAATTGCTGTTTTAATTTTCAAAGTCAATCAGATGAAAATGACAATTTTTCAAATAAAATCTTGATGATTTTAGAAGCCTTGACCTTGAGTTGACCATTGACTTTTGACCTCAAAAATAGTTGGTTTCCCAATTCATTGACACAATATGCCAAATATTGTTCTAATTTCAAGTCAATCAGATCAAAAATGACGAATTTTCAGAAATTACCTCAAGTATGACCTTTGGACCTTTGAACCTCAAAATCAATACGCTTCTCAGTGCGACTCCACTTACAACTTGGTAAAGTTTCACGACCAATCGCGTTTAGAATGCGACTGAGCGACAACAGCAGACATTTTATAACAAGAATAAGAGTTCTTGCAGAGCATGACACTTGCCAAAACCCATGAAACAAATTTGACCTCAAAAATAATGGGAGTTAATTCAATACCAAATCTGCAAATTATTCTTCAAAATCCCAAGTGATCGGATGAAAATGACTATTTTAAAAATTCGGTCGATGTTCTTTTGGCCTATGTGACCTCAAAAACAATTGGTAGTTGAATTCAGTGATCTGAACATAAATCCTCTTCAAATTTTAAGTCAATCGATGAAAATTTAGATTTTAGAAATACCACCTTAGTTGTTGACCATGGGGCCTATGTTTACCTTTGCTCCATGTTGATCTCAAAATTATTGTCGTTGAATTCAGTGACCTGAAAACATAAACCTCTTCAAAAATTTCAATCCAATTGGATAAAAATGAGGATTTCAGAAATCTTACCAAAGTTTTTGACCTTTTTGACCTCAAAAAAAACAATAGGGCTTCTTTCCTTCTGACAAACTTCTACCATGTGGCGAAGTTTCCGTGTAAGATGCGTTTAAAAATTGTGACCTTTTCCATAAATAGACAGACAAGAACAACAAAAATCGACTCTCCAATATACTTGACAAATGTGTCATTTTGCAATAAGTAACAAACAAACCAGAAAGAGGTGAAAACATATCCTCCTTCACCTTCATGCAACAGGTAATAATGTCAGAGATGGAACCACCACACCTCACAGCACTCTCAGTATCAGAAGGATGGTTCAGCCAATCACATTGGATCAGTTTTGTGGCACCACAACGAAGACCGAGAATCCTCCAGAGGGCATACTGATTCACTGAAGCAAACGCTTTTGCAGAGATCAACAAAGGCTGCAAGCAGGCCCCGCGAAACTCTCGTCTGCGTTCGGTGAGGACACGAAGAGCAAGGATACGTCAAATCGTTGACCTCTTTGGTGTAAAGCCTGACTGCTCTGGGTGCTGATGCTCAAGCAGATGGTCGCAACCTATCAAATTATCCGAGCAAAGTCCTGCCCGGCACTGAGAGGCAGCGTCACCCCTCAGTAGTTGTCCCTCTCTGGAAAGGGCATGGACTGCAACAACAAGGTCCCTCTTTTCCAGTCAGTTAGGATGATGCCTGTGTGTGGTGTCCAGGCAGAGCACAGAACTGCGTGCAACGGACAGGAGATTAACAGGGTTTCCACCAGCCTGAGAAGTTCAGCTAGGATGCCACAGATCCCAGGAGCGTTACCCATTTAATCGGTTCACCGCAGGCCTGTGTTTCCATAAACGAATGTGTTTCACAGTTGAGTGGAGGGTCAGCAATAGGGATAGTGACCACCACGGACATCTAACTCAACAGCTGCTGGGTGAGCCTGTAGAGCCGCCTCAAAGTAACCGCCAAGCGGCCTTCCTTCTGGCTTCCTCTGTGAAGAGCCCACCACCCTCCGCTCTAACTGCCACTACACCGAGGGTATGGGCATGGATGAACGCAATGCGTGGAATTCCCCTGTAAGCAGGACCGAGGATCCCTTGACCACGATTATGTTCTTAACCCTCACAGTGGCCTCCGCACGATTCGAACAGATTGATTCAGGCATGTGATGCTTGGCAATTACGGGTACGAGTGTGATTTCCCACCCTTTAGACAATGGAGAGAGAGACAAATTGCATTCCCTTTCAAGCACTCTCACTGCAACCGTGAAACGCAGTTGGAGTGAATAATTTGCAAAATATGTGTCTGAGGAAAGTTGCTTACTTCTTATTTTGTTCGAAACTGACAACCCGTTCCTTTCAACTTGAAGGAACGGATTGTCAGAAGACCAGCGGAGTTGTATCTTGTGAGAGTAAGAGTAGTAGTAATCCCGAATAGGTTCAGGTCTCCAACTTTAGAAGATTTGCACAATCAGCATTAAGAATATGTGACAGAGTCCAGCCGATATAGTTACCGTATGGTGGTCACGAACTGATAGAAAGTCAGTACATAAGGTAGTTCTTGGTAGAAAATGTCCAATCCTTGAGCTTGATGGAGGACCATCACAAACTTTACAGCATGGAAATGGTCTGCCAGAGTCCCTCGAGGTTGCATTTGATTTGGTCGAATTTATGGAAGAAACATATTTGTTCCTATGATTGATTATAGTCACTCAAAGTGGAGTTGCAGGTGTTCCAGATGAAGAATTATAAACAAGCTCAACATTGCTGATTATTTTGCAAAGATGTCTTCAAGTTGGTATGCAGAATAAATTGCTTTCCGATTAATGGGCTCGGTTCATTGCAGAAGAGTTAAAACAGGGACATCGTGGGATCTTTAACGTCCGCCAACTAATGTCTGTAGACGGGACGCCCATATTAATGTCCATCTGTGGGACAGCACACACATTGATGATTCACCCAGCCTGTGAAACTCCAAGATGAAAGTTTTATAGCTGGACCGAGATTGCAAACCCAGGTTAGATCGTTTGGAGGTGAACGTGTTGCTACTGTTGCCATCGTAACAAGGTTGTTATCCTCATTAATTTTGTCTCTTACACCATTCTTATGATACCGAAGCTGTCGATAATATAGCTTCGAGGATGGTGATTAGTTCAGCCATCCGTGTCACCCACTTTGTCTCATTTTATGGAAGGACACGCCCAAGGATCACACGTGATTGCAACCACGCCCCAAATCACACCCAACACCGTCCCACCTGTCAAGAATGCAAATGAGGCAAACACCTTGGAAAATATCATGAGTTTAGCCACCATTTGATTTCAAAGTTCTTTCATTTTCAACCCAAGTTGGAGTCCGTTAAGAAAACAGTCATATCTTGATCTGATCTGAACTGGAATCCTGACTCCATCATTGCTGTCCACACTTGTAAAGCAACAGGCAATGAGTGCTAAAACAAACACCTTCACCGTTTACAAGCCAACACACTCAACGAATTTAAACGATCATAAGTTTTAAACACCATACCCAATCAAAGTTTGAATGTTTCTTGAATCTTCAAATAACTTTCATTACTACTCCTAGATGCAAAGTTAACAAAGGAAATCGATACATTGACGTGGCGTGTTTCCTGTTTTTATTTATATATTTATTCTTTTTTGGAACAGCCTATCGGAGACCCAAAACCGGTCAAGTCGCAAGAGAGCACTCCACAACCGCGACGAAAGCTGCTCAAGACTGACAAAATGGCAGAGTATCATCACAGGAGTAAGACATAAACTACAAGCATTTAGAAGAATATGTTTAGCCAACACATTTTAACATATGCATCCATCAAGCCTGCCATTCTCGTTTTATTTATAAGTGAATCAAGAATATGGACTGAAGGGGAATGGATAGGAGCGAGGAACATTCAATGTTTAACAACTGCAAGTTACATGGTCAACGTGGGTGTGGGGTCATGTTTCATTGTGTAGTTGTTTAGTTATTATTATATTAAATATAATCCAACATTAACGTGATGAAATACATGGTCAGTACCGTGGGTGTGGGGTCATGTTCATGAACTTCCCACCAAGGTGAAGGACGTTAGTTTCACCCCTTTCGTCTGTTTGTTGGTTGTCTGTTTGTGTACAGGATATCTCAAAAAAGTGTGGACAGGTTTGGTGTTGTGAAAGGACGAACGATTAGATTTGCGTGAAGATCCGGATCCAGCTCCGACTACTAGAATTTTTATGCGATTCTTCACCATTGAGAGATTTGGCTCAAAACCGATATATAGCAGATATAATCAAAAAGTTACGGACGGATTTGGCATGAAACTTGTGTTGACAAGTTGGGTGTGCCGGAAGAACGGAACGTTCGATTGTGGGTGAAGATCCGAATCCGGATCTGTATTATGAGAATTATTTTAATTTTTTTAAGTGATTCTTCACCCTTTGAGAGATTCGGGCTAAAAACGATCTAGTTCTGTACGCATGATATTACAATCTATTGGCCGATCATGTTCTCGTGATTCAGGCATTAGGGCGGAGTATGTGATCTACGAGTGCCCTTCTCGTTTTTTCATGTTGTTATTGTTTTATGAAAGAAATGAAACTTTGACACTAAACAAAGCCTTCTCTAATTGGATAGCGGGACGTTCGGACTGACCGAGGTCAACTTGTACCCTCGTCGTTGAACACTGCAGTATTTCTCTCTTTCTCTATAAGATAAACAAAACATACGAGTTGAAGTCAGTTGATAATTTTTTGCGACAAAGAGATGCACACCCATTTTTTGTAGCACACATTAATGGTTCATAAGTGTTTTCGTGAAGTTTTGAAAACTGTAGCTTTCACAGCGGAATTAATTGTGTGGTTAAAGCAGGTAAATATTTAACGGCAATAAAAAGACTTTGCTGTGTTTTTTTTCTCCGGATTCAATCAAAATCCCACTGTCAACCCTCAAACAATAAACAATACCTCCTTTATTCTGAAAACGTAAGGCTTTTTTGTTTTGGAGCACGGGCCCCTTCATGGTCCGGCCTTTGGGGTGCCCGAATGTCGACTGCTCAGTCCTCCCCGATCCAAAGGGAAGCGAAAACAATAGGTTGCTAACATATTGATGGTGGCTATCTCGTGACGGCTTACTTCACATTGCACCTTGTTCTGTCTTGCCTAGTTCTGGATTTGAACAGAGGCCTTTCTGCCACCTGCTGCTTTCATATGGATTATCACTGGAATTTGTCTCTTCTTTCAGGTAAAGAATGATAACAGCCCCCATTCATCACACAACATGACACACTGTCATCTCATCAATGATTCTCATATGCACAAACATACAAAATGAGAACCTACATAATATACATTTGGCCGTTCATCCCATTCCTTCCATTCCATCCCATTCTCGTCCACCCATGGTTAAACAGCTTACCTGCTCCACCCACATTTCAACCTATGTAAAATTCATACGGCCGCCATGTTGGTGCTCACTGCATCGTCAGCAGCTTGTAATATTCACAACTGCCATGCCCTCCCCATAAGCTTTCCCTTCTGCATGAACTGACCAAAAGCGACAGTTTAAAAGGGATGCGATAGGGCACTGGCCTTGTGAGGTGGCGCTCTGTTGCTTGTACACGACCCAAATAAACGATGTGGCATTCTCCAAGCAGGGCTTAATAAACCATCCGTCATTTTATGGTCTTTGTCTGAGATCTTAATTATTTAAATGATGTGTATGTACGGATTCAGGTGAAAGATAATTAATTTGTTTTGGGTCGGTTTTTTTGGCACAATATAAACCTACGCATGGTCACATTATCTTTCCGCATATCTCGTAGCCAATTATGAGTTGGACGGGTGACCGTTTGATGGCCATGACATGGAGGAGCGTATTTCAATTTGATTTCTGCTAAAGTCGATGACCGCATGACAGGGATAGCATTTGATGACGAAGTCAAGTGATTAGACTATGACAGGGCTTTAGCGGGGAAGAAAAGACGTCCGAGATGTTCAGATTCTGAGTCAATTCTCTTTTTTATAAAATCTATATATTACTCAAACTCTCATCTTGTATGTATGTATGTCTGTATGTGTGTATGTATATGTATGTCCCGAAATACAGCCAAAACGGTACACGATAGCGCACAAAGATTTTTAGCCATGTTACTCACCGTTCTCCGCCGGTGGCCAGTATCAAGTTTCGTTAAAATCGCGGACTAAAAAATTATTAAAAAGTCAATTCCAGATTCAGTCAAGTACTCTTCGGGAGAATTTTGATCAATGCAAACAACCTCAGCGGTAAAGTTCGCTGAGCTATCTTTTTTTTCTTTCTTTTTTTTTTTGAAATGATTTTTTTATCAACCCGCTGTCACAACGGTTCACGCGGTCGTCTCGTATGTTATAAAAAATCTTGCCACTATAAAAAATATTATAAAACCAAAGCAAAAATTATCCGCGTGCAGTACCCTCCCCCCCCCCCCCCCCCCCCGTGTTAATCAAATGGAAGTAACAAACAAATACATAATGTTGTCGAATAAGAGATTTTGACTGTCCATGTAAAATATTAAGTCACAGCAAAGATAAATGGTCAACAGCAAAATGTGCTCCATAAATATCGTGCTGGGAGGGGTACATGATGCCAAAGCGAGTCATATACGAGAAAGGTATGTTTGTCGTACGGTTCGACCCGTTTGTCAGTGGGAGGTCGGCTCCGTGCTGCATCAAGAAAAGCTGCTTCAAGCGATTCGATGGAGATTGAATCATGACCACCGTTTATATCAGCTATGAAGCGTCTTTCCGAGCATTGTAGAAACTTTGTCAGCCTCAGTTATGAGTTGCTGCAAGGGTTTCCGGACAGCGTCATTGTCATACGCCATACGTGGGTATCTTTATAAAATCCTGATTAAACAACTTGCGTGAGAGGTGTACGTGTTGTCTATCATCGGGAGGCCCTGCATGGCCGCACAAAACTTGTTGGCAAAGTATCGGTGGCGTCGAGCAAGGTGATATCAGATGCTGAGAAGAATTTCTCTGGTAGACGAAGTGCGTGCACCATACACTAGCTCTGCCAGTGAGCATCCAGGTCGTCTTTAGAACTGCCCCCTTACCAATCGGACCACACGGTACGGTGCCGTCCAGTTGTCGAGCTGTTCATGCACTTTCAGGAAGACTAGAGTTAGTGAAATGCTGCACCATTACCATTTCTGCTGGATGGTAAGTGGTGGATCACACATGTCGACACCACAGGAGGTTGAGTCAGCTCACAAAATGTAGAGCCGATTCCATTACTGGCTACCCATGTGATCTATTGTGATGTTGATGGAACACCAAAAAACGTTGATCCAGGTGTGACAAAGGCCCTCTGATGGAAGTTTGGTGACAGCTATCGGTGTAGGCTCTGTCACAGGTAAGCAGTCAAGATAAGTCAGTAAATAGCGGTGCCATTTGAATGTGGTTAGGATCGACAAGATCTAATGACCTGTCGAAACACCTATCTGTGTTTTGAAGCGACGCTACCAAGGTGCAACTATGACATTGGATTTTGAAAGCAATGACATTGAAGAGATTGCCTCGCTCATGACGCACGTCGCCAATGATGGCATGGGCCACAGTTGCATGGTGTTGAGTCACTGGTTGCTCGAATTCCGGCCTTGCGGCAAGTGAGTTAAAAAATGTCGAAGACTGTACGCATGGATTGCCGTGCGGAAGAAAGGCATGGATGTCCCGTCTGTATTCACACAACAAGGTTGTATTGTTCCGGGGTACTCGCAAAATGTAGTGAACCAGCTGCCATGATTGCAGACTTGTGGGGCCATGTTCTCCTGTTGTGCAGACATAAAATGGATGGCCAGTGTGTTGGCAGAAGACAACACCAATACCTCGATGCGTGAGAGAAGTGTGGGCCGGCCGAGTTCACAATTCCTTTGATGTGCCAGATGTGGTGATGAATGTGAGTATAACCAAGTCCGTGGTAGAAATCAGAGTGAATGGGTGAAGCGACGTGAAGGTTAAAGGTTTGTGGTCAGTTTCGAGAGAGAATTGTCTGGCCTCAAAGAAGTGGAGCAGTGATTGATGCGAGTTCCCCCAGTAATTTCACGATTGATGGCGCTAACTTGCGATCTGTTGGTTTTCAGCTTTTTAGAGAAGGAAGGCCAGTGGACGCCAGTCTGCATTAATAAATCGTGATGGGCCACACCCATCACAGCCTAATATTCCTCTACCATCAGTCATGTTGGCACCTCTGATTTGGAATGAAATCCAGGAGTTGAGCATTGTCCAGTGTAGTCTTTGGTGGTGTGGAAGGCGGACAAGTGGCTCCAACCATCGGAACACTTCAGCGTTGCCTTACAGTTGCTGGTAACTCGTTCAGCGGCTAGCAGTGTTGTGGCTGCATTTGGGCATGAATCGATGATAAAAGGTGACTCGGCCCAAATCTCTCGCCAGTTGCATTGAGATGCGGTATTGGGAAATCGCTGAATAAATTTACACCTTCTCCTTGAGAGATGATGCCTGAATGGCGAACACACTGCCGAGGAAAGTCAACTCCAGAACACCGAATGTGCACTTGTAGAATTGATGACGATGCCGAAGTCCTGCAAATGGCTGAAAGTAGTACGTTGTGTTCTGATGTTTTCCTGCAGTTACGCTGGCAATTAAATATCATCTATATACATGTAGCACAGAAGTGTAATCCCTGCGTCACCTGATCGATAAAAACGTGTCAAAGGTTTCGTGTGGCATTTGTGTTGGCCAAATGTATCTCAAGGAATTCAAAAACAGCCAAAAGCAGTGTGACTGCGTCTTTGGGATGTCAATCTGTATCCACAGGAATCTGATGTACACACAAACGAGCTAAACTTGGAGAAGATTACATGCCATGAAGTGTAGCGGGTTAAAATCCGAATGGCTGGAATGCGGTAATGGTGTGTTACGGTCACGTGTTTGAGGAACCGGGTAATCCCCACAAAGACACAATTCCTTGTGCCTTTATCTCTCTTCTTGCCGTTTGTATTGAGGTTTTAATCCGTTTGTATTGAGGTTTTAATCCGTTTGTATTGAGGTTTTACTCCGTTTGTATTGAGGTTTTACTCCATTTGTACTGAGGTTTTACTCCGTTTGTACTGACGTTTTAATCCGTTTGGACTGAGGTTTTACTCTGTTTGTATTGAGGTTTTACTCCGTTTGTACTGAGGTTTTAATCCGTTTGTATTGAGGTTTTAATCCGTTT
>CM068956.1:3705451-3729979 GCA_035128595.1 Eptatretus atami | reverse complement strand
TAAACAAGATGGACACCACAGGATTTCAGGTCCGAACACCCACAGGACCTTAAGGAAGAAAGCAGGAATTTGAAGGAGGCGGTTTGGGGTTTAAATTAGCGGGGGTAGGAAAATATCATGGTTTTTGGATGGGAGATAAGAGTGGGTGTGAACAGCTGCTTTGAAGACCTGAGGGAAAGTGTGATTGAATAGAGTAGCGAGGGGGGGGGGGGGGGGGGGGGGGAGGGGGGGGGTGTTTGTGCCAAAGTGGAAAAAGATGAATGAAAGAGGTGAAGGTAAGCAGTGATTCGTATTTTGGTAGTTTTACCAGAAGGGTTTGCTGGTGGACTGGCGCCTGAGGAAATGTGGGGGAGGGGGGAATATCTCAGAGTGGGAGCGAGGCCAGAGAGGAGACAATATTAGATAGAAAGAACCACCGACCTGCCTGCGGAGAGAGTGAGACCCAAAGACTCAGCCTCATCGCAGGAGGGATACCAATGATCCGAATGCCTTTGGTTCCACAGCGTGAAAGCCGAGAAGGTGGGGGAGGGAGCACCAGCCCAGTGAGAAAAGAGCAGCTACTCCATTCAGGGCTGCGGATGAACTTTTAAGTGGCAGGGACCTGCAGGATGGGCCAAGTCAGGACTTTCCGATGACGAGGATTCCCCATTCATTTCTGTCATGTGGAAGGCATGATGGATGCATTTCTGCATGATCGTTCAAGCTCGGTTCCAAGTGTTATTTATCCAAAGTCAGAAGGACCTTTTACCAAAAGGAGCCGCGCATACGATCCACCACCACAACTAGTGCGATCACTCTGCCAGCATTGGTCCTCATTGGCAATAATTCAACAATTTGATACGTCAAGTCTGCCAATTTGAATTGACACCATATTTAATTCCTTTCACTTCCCTTTGCATTTTGAAATTTTCTTCCTATGTTGTAGATTCCTCCTATTGTAGAAGTGTATGTTGGTACACTTCGTTGCCGTCACTCTTGTGCGGAATTATGAAAAGACCAATTCGATATAACAAAAGAGGCCAGTTCGAAGATTTCACAGTTCTATAGTCATATTGTGGAGGCTGATATCCTAATGGAGTGAGGGTTCATGGATATGTGGAGGCATGATGAACCTTATGGGGGTAGAGGATACATGGATATTGTGGAGGCATATGGCGACCTAATGGGAGTAGAGGGGTCATGATATTGTGGAGGCATGATGAACCTTATGGGTAGAGGATACCATGGATATTTGTGGGCTAAATTATGACATGTTATGGATCCTAATGGGGTAGACGGTTTCCAGGATATTGGTAGCAGATGATACCTTATTGGGGTAGAGTTGTACATGGATTTGTGGAGGGCATGATGGATTCCTGATGTGGTTGTGGAGGGTCATGGATATTGTGGATTGGCTGTTGAGAACCCTGTATGGTGGTATGAGGCGGTTACATGGATAGTTTGGAGGCATGGATGCGATCCTGATGGGTGTGTAGGGGTTCATGGATATTGTGGATGGCCATGATACTTATGGGGTAGAGGGGGAGGTACAGGATTATCTGTGGAGGCATGATGACCTGATGGTGTAGGAGGGTTCATGTATATTGTGGAGGCATTGTACTGAACCTTATTGGGGTTAAGAGGGGGTACATGGATATTATGGAGGCATTGATGAAACGCTTATTGGGGTAGAGGGGTACATGGATATTGTGGAGGCATGATGAACCTTATTGGGGTAGATGGTGGTACATGGATATTGTTGGATGCATGATGGACCTGATGGTGTGGAGGGGTTCATGATTATTGTGGGGCAGATGAACCTTTGGGGTTAAGAGGTAGTACATGGATATATGTAGTCATTGATGACCTGAAGGATAGAGGGTACCCCGATATTTGGGGCATGATGAACCTTATAGGGTAGAGGGGTACATGGATTTTGTGGAGGGCAGTGATGACCTTTATGGAGGAATAGGTCATGGATAATGTGGAGGCATGATTATGTCCTATGGAGATAGAGGGGTTACAGCGATATTGTAGAGGCATGATGAACCTGATGGGGGTGGAGGGTCCATGGATATTGTGGAGCATGATGGACCGAACGGGGTCGCGGGGTACATGGATATTTGGAGCATGATGGACCCTTTTAAAAGGGAGTAGAGGGTACATGGATATTTGGTGGAGGTTGGATGGACCTCCATGGTATAGTACATGGATATGTGGAGACATGATTAACCTTATGGGTGTAGCAGGGGTACATGGTGGATTAATGTGGAGCATGATTACCTTTCTGGGGTAGAGGGGAGTCCTGGATATTGTGGCAGGCATGATGGACCTTATGGGAAGAGGGTTCATGATATTGTGGAGCATGATGGACCTTACGGGTGTGAGGTACATGGATATTGTGGAGGCATGATGACCTTACGGGCGGAGGGGTTCATGGATATTGTGGAGGCATGATGGACCTATGGGGTAAGAGGGGGTCCATGGATATTGTGATAGGCATGATGGACCTTATGGGGAAGAGGGGTGCATGGATATTGTGGAGCATGATGCGACCTTACGGGTGTGGGGGGTTCATGGATATTGTGGAGACATGATGACCTTAAGGGGGAGGTGCAGGATATTGTAGAGCATGATGACCCTTATGGGAAGAAGGTTTCATGGGATATTGTTAGAGGCATGATGGACCTTATGGCGGAAGAGGGGTCCATGGATATTATGGAAGGCATGAGGACCCTTATGGGAAGAGTGTTCATGATATTGTGGAGCATTGATGGACCTACGGGTGTGGAGGGTCATGGATATTGTGGAGACATGATGGACCTAAGGGAGTGGAGGTACATGGATATAGTAGACGCATGAGGACCTTATGGGGGGAAGATGGTCCATCGTATATTATGGAGGCATGATGGAACCTTATGGGGGATAGAGGGCGTTCCATGGATATTGTGGAGCTGATGGACCTTAAGGGAGCGTAGGCGGTACATGGATATAGGTAGAGGCATTTGATTGGACCAAATGACATTCTCCCTCCGTCCAAGTTCCTTGTATCTGACTAGAGGAAGTTGAGTACATTGCTCCTGTATTTGAAGAGAAGGACGAACTCAGGCTTTAACAAACATCGCTTGATCGAACAATCAACATGGAAGGTTCCGTGGACCTCGTCACCACAGTTGAAAGCGCATCCACGTTGTGCGGTTGTTGGGGGTCAGGAGTGACAAAATTCCACGTTTCCCCCACTTGTTCCAAGGATATCAGTCTCAGCGTCAAACACCCATAATCATTGGGGAACGCTCAGGATGTGAATATTTGGATACTACTGTTTATAAAAGAAACATATTATAATTTAACCAAACCCCGAATGACATTTCATCTTGAAATGAAAACCCGCTCGCGCCCGACGGGACATACCGAACACCTCCCTGACAAGCCTGGCCTTTCACACGAGCCTTTTCGCCAGCTCTGAACCGCTTAAAAAACACCGTTCAACGACTTGGTGGAACTTGTGGCAGAGCTCGCTCATTTTACCCATTTTTGGGTTTAAAATCTCGGTGTTACACCACGGACGCGTCACTACGAAATTTAGACACACCACCGGCTCCAACCAACAATTCCCACGTTTCCTTCTCAAGCTTCTTCTTCTCTTCTTTCTTTCTTCTTAACGTCCTTCCTCTTCTTCTCTTTTCCACCCTTTCTTCTTCTTCTTTCATACCTTCTTCTTCTCTTTTAATACTCCTTCTTCTTCTGCTCTTAACGTCCTCCTCTTTCATCTCTTTTTATCTCCCTTCTTTCTTCTCCTTCGTCTTCTCTTCTTCTTCTTGTATTGCTTCCTCTTTCTTTACTTTTGCCTTCACATTCTTCTTGCTTCTTCAGGTCTGATGGAGGGGTTGAGGGTGATGGATGGGGAGGCATATGGACAACTTCCGGTTTCTTCCATTTCCTTATTTCATATTTTTCCATTCCTGAATTACAATAAAATTGCTGATTACCTTGTAAATCCGTTATGATTTTTAAATGACATATTCTCCTTTGTTCTTTGAGTTTTTGATTCGTGTGGTTGACCGATTTCTTTTGGATATTTTTGTTCAATTGCTCCTTCGCCAATCCATGATACAAGCGATGCATGACGTCATCGCCTGGGCGCTGCAGCAAAGGCGGACTGAGGTATTAATCTTTGTATTGAGTTTAATTCCGTTGTACTGAGGTATTAATCCGATTTGTAGTAGGTTTTTAAATCGTTTGTTATGACGTATTAATCCGTTTACTGAGGTTTTATCCGTTTGTATTGAGGTTTTAATCCGTGTAATTGAGGTATTAATCCGTTTGTTACTGAGTTTAATCGTTTGTATTGACAGTTTTAAATCCGTTTGTCACTGAGGTATTAACCGTTTGGTAACTGAGTATTAATCCGTTGTACTGTGTTTTAATCCGTTTGCTACCTGTGCGTTTTAATCCCGTTTGTATTTGAGGTTTTAATCCGTTTGTACTTGTGGTTAATCCGTTTGCTATTGAGTTTTCATGCCGTTTGTACTGGAGTTTTAATCCGTTTGTATTAGATTTTTAATCCGTTTGTACTGAGGTTTTTACTCCGTTTTGTTACTTGAGGTTTTAATCCGTTTTGGTGAGGTTTAAAAACCAGTTTGTACTTGAATTTAATCCGTTTGTACTGAGGTTTTAATCCGTTGTATTGAAGATTTTAATCCGTACTGAGGTTTTACTCGCGTTTGTACTGAGATTGTTACCGTTTGTACTGAGTTTTACTCCGTTTGTTATTGAGGTTTTAATCCGTTTTGTATTGAGATTTTAAATCCGTTTGTACTGAGGTTTTACTCCGTTTGTACTGAGGTTTTTACTCCGTTTGTACTGAGGTTTTAATCCGTTTGTATTGAGGTTTTAAACCTTTTTATGACGGTTTTAATCCGATTTGTATTGAGGTTTTTTAATCCGTTTGAATTGTGAGCTTTTAATTGCGATTGTTTATTGAGGTTTTTTAATCCGCTTGTATTGAGTTTAATCCGTTTGTATTGAGGTTTTACTCCGTTTGTTACTGAGGTTTTAATCCGTGATGAGGTTTAATCCGTTTGTATTGAGTTTTAATCCGCTGTATTGAGTTTTAATCCGCCTGTATTGAGCTTTAATCCGTTTGTATTGAGGTTTTATCGTTTGTATTGAGGTTTTAAAACGTTTGTATTGAGGTTTAATCCGTTTTGTATGAGTTAATCCGTTTTGAGGTTAATCCGTTTGTACTGAATTTTAATCCGTTTGCATTAAAGTTTAATCCGTTTGTATGAGGTTTTAATCCATTTGTATTGAGTTTTACCTCCGTTTGTTACTCGGTTTTACTCCGTTTGTATTGAGGTTTTAATCCGTTTGTATGAGTTTTAATCCGTTTGTAATTGAGTTTTACTCCGTTTTATGAGTTTTTACTCCATTTGTACTGAGGTTTTACTCCGTTGTACTGACGTTTGAATCCGTTTGGACCTGAGGTTTTACTCTGTTTGTATTGAGGTTTACTCCGTTTGCTACTGAGGTTTTAATCCGTTTGTATTTGAGGTTTTTTAATCCGTTTGTATTGAGGTTTTAATCCGCTTGTATTGAGGTGGTTAATCCGTTTGTATTGAGGTTTGAATCCGCTTGTATGAGGTTCTTACTCCGTTTGTTACTGAGGTTTTTAATCCGTTTGTACTGAGGTTAATCCTTTATACGAGGTTTTAATCCGTTTATTGAGTTTTTAATCCGTTTGTACTGAGGAATTTTATCCGTTTATTGAGGTTTTAATCGCTTGTATTTGAGCTTTAATCCTTCACACCGAGGTTTTTAATCCGTTTGTTATTGAGGTTTTAATCCGTTGTACTGAGGTTTTCATCGTTGTATTGAGGTTTTTAATCCGTTTATACTTGAGGTTTTAAGCCGTTTGTATTGAGGTTTATCCGTTTGTATTGAGGTTTTAATCCGCTTGTATGAGGTTAATCCTTTTCATGAGCTTTAATCCATTCATACCGAGGCTTTTAATCCGTTGTATGAGGTTTTTAATCCGTTTGTATTGACGGTTTTAATCCGTTTGTATGAGGTTTTAACCTTTTTATTGAGGTTTTTAATCGTTTATACTGAGGTTTTATCCGTGTGTATTTGAGGTTTTAATCTTTGTATTGAGGTTTTATCCGTTTATACTGAGTTTTAATCCGTTTGTATTGAGGTTTACTCCCGTTTGTATGAGATTTAATCCGCTTGTACTGAAGTTTTACCCGTTGTATTGAGGTTTAAATCCGTTTGTATCTGAAGTTTTAATGCCTTTGTATTGAGGTTTTAATCCGGCTTTGTATTGAGGTTTTAATCCATTTGTATTGAGCTTTTAATCCGTTTGTATTGAGGTTTTAATCCGCTTGTATTGAGGTTTTACTCCATTTGTACTGAGGTTTTACTCCGTTTGTATTGAGGTTTTACTCCGTTTGTACTGAGGTTTTCATCCGTTTGTACTGAGGTTTTCATCCGTTTGTACTGAGGTTTTCATCCGTTTGTACTGAGGTTCGTATCCGTTTGTACTAAGGTTTTAATCCGTTTGTACTCATTTTTTAATCCGTTTTTACTGAGGTTTTAATCCGTTTGTACTGAAGTTTTAATCCGTTTGTATTGAGGTTTTAATCAGTTTGTATTGAGGTTTTAATACGTTTGTATTGAGGTTATAATCCGTTTGTACTGAGGTTTTAATCCGTTTGTACTGAGGTTGTAATCCGTTTCTATTGAAGTTTTACTCCGTTTGTATTGAGGTTTTAATCCGTTTGTACTGAGGTTTTAATCCGTTTGTATTAAGGTTTTAATCCGTTTGTACTGAGGTTTTAATCCGTTTTAACTAAGGTTTTAATCCGTTTGTACTGAGGTTGAAATTTGTTTCTATTGAAGTTTTACTCCGTTTGCATTCAGGTTTTAATCCGTTTGTATTGAGGTTTTAATCCGTTTGTATTGAGGTTTTAATCCGTTAGTATTGAGGTTTTAATCCGTTTGTACTGAGGTTTTAATCCGTTTGTACTGAGGTTGTAATCCGTTTCTATTGAGGTTTTAATCCGCTTGTACTGAGGTTTTAATCCGTTTGTATTGAGGTTTTAATCCGTTTGAACTGAGGTTTTAATCCGTTTGTACTGTGGTTTTAATCCGTTTGAACTGAGGTTTTAATCCATTTGTACTGAGGTTTTAATCCATTTGTATTGAGGTTTTAATTCGCTTGTATTGAGGTTTTACTCCGTTTGTATTGAGGTTTTAATCCGTTTGTATTGAGGTTTTAATCCGTTTGTATTGAGGTTTTAATCCGTTTGTATTGAGGTTTTAATCCGCTTGTATTGAGGTTTTACTCAGTTTGTATTGAGGTTTTACTCCGTTTGTACTGAGGTTTTAATCCGTTTGTACTGAGGTTGTAATCTGTTTGTATTGAGGTTTACTCCGTTTGTACTGAGGTTTTAATCTGTTTGTACTGAGGTGTCAATCCATTTGTGTTGAGGTTTTAATCCGTTTGTACTCAGGTTTTACTCCGTTTGTGTTGAGGTTTTACTCCGTTTGTATTGAGGTTTTACTCCGTTTCTACTCGGGTTTTACTCCGTTTGTACTCAGGTTTTCACTCCGTTTGTTACTTGAAAAATCGTTTTTCAAGCATATTGGTTTGTCGATTTTGTTATTCTGTCTGTTTGTTTGTCTGTTTCTTGCCAACAAGTGACTTCCAAACCGATCTTCACGAAACTTCACCACATGGCAGAGTCTGTCATATGCAAGAAGCCTTTTGTTTTTCATGTCAAATGGTCAACATAGGTCAACAACTCAGGTGTTTTTTCTAAAATCCTCAAATTTCATCTGATTGACTTGACATTTGAAGAGGATTTATATTTCAGGTCACTGAATTGAACCAGCCAATTGTTTTTAAGGTCAACATCGACCAAAAGGTCAACATCGACAGAATTTCTAAAATTGTCAATTTTCATCCGATTGACTTGACATTTGAAGAGGATTTCTATCTCAGGTCACTGAATTTGACGAGCCAATTATTTTTGAGGTCAACATTGACCAAAAGGTCAACATTGGCCAAAGGTGAACAACTGAAGTGAGATTTCTAAAATCCTCATTTTTTTCATCCGATTGACTTGAAATTTGAAGACGATTTGTATTTCAGGCCACTTAATTGAACTTGCCAATTATTTTTGAGGTCAACAACTAAGGAGGTATTTCTAAAATCCTCAATTTTCATTTCAATGACTTGAAATTTGAAGAGGATTTGCATATCAGGTCACTGAATTCAACCATCAATTATTTTGTCAGTCCACATCGGCCAAAAGGTCAACAAAGGCCAAATTCCAAAATTGTCAATTTTCATCCGATTCACTTGAAATTTGAAGAGGATTTGCATATCAGGTCACTGAATTCAACCACCAATTATTTTGTCAGTCCACTTCGGCCAAAAGGTCAACATAGGCCAAATTCCAAAATTGTCAATTTTCATCCGATTCACTTGAAATTTGAAGAGGCGTTGCATATTTGATCATTGAATTCAACCACCAATTATTTTTGAGATCAAATTTGTTTTATGGATTTTACAGGTGTTGTGCTCTGCATGACGTCGTCTTGTTTGTTTGTTTGTCCGGGTGATAGCTCAGCCATCCTTTGAGCAAGGAAGCTGAAATTTGGGGACAAAATTGTAGATGTGCTTTTGCAAAAACTTGATTTTTTATTTGTTGATCAATCAATTCATTGATTAATTAATTATTATCGATTCATTAATTAATTATTTATTTTATTTCTCATTCTGGCAATATATCAGGCACCTTTTGAGCTAGGATGCTGATATTTGGACATGACAGTGACCAACTGATTTGGCAATAGAGTATTTTTGATTTATTCATCAATCAATCGATTAATCATTTTCTTTCTTGCTTGTCTGGGTGATATCTCAGCCATCCTTTGAGCTCGGAAGCTGAAATTTGGGGACAAAATTGAAGATGTGCTTTGGCAAAAACACTTTTTTATATTTTGATTGATCAATTAGTTGATTGATTCCTTAATTATTTTCGATTTATTTTATTTCACATCCTGGCAAGATCTCAGGTACATTTTGGGTTCATCCTAAAAGCCTTGCTTTCCACACCATGAGGCCAAGAAAGGTGTGAGGCAGGAGCCTCACCCCAGAGGAGAGAGCAGTACTCCATCAGGCTATGGATGAAAGCTTTGTATCCACAGGAACCTGATGGTACACATGAACGATGTTGACCTTGGAGAAGATTGTAGTGCCATGGAGTGTAGTGGGAAAATCCTGAATGAGTGGAATGGGGTAATGGTCTGGAACAGTCACATTGTTTAAGGACTGGTGATCCCCACAAGGACGCCGATCCCATGGTATCTTTTTGGGGACGATGTGTAGCGGTGCAGCTCAACTGCTGGACGACTGTCTGATGATCTCAAGTTGGAACATATAGTCAAATGTCTGGAGGGTGATACCTTATTTATCGGGAGCTAGTTTGTGAGCATGTGTAAAAACTGGGGGTTCCGTGGTCTCGATGTGATGCATGATCTGATGTTTTAGGTGCTGGTTGGTCGCTGATAGGCATATTATGGATGGGACGTCATAAAGTACTGTCGTGTCAGCCTCCATTAAAATGGGCCATCTGCACTGGGATCTTTGATGTGAAAGGTCTCTAACTACTGCGTTCAATTGAATGAATCTACAACTTTATCGTTCCCCCAAGGACACTCAAATTAACCAAATTTGGCAGCGACATGCATGAGAGGCAGAAGGATGGAAAACATTTCTTCCCTTAATAAGGGTATATTTAGGAGTATGGAGAGAACATGCAAAACATGCAAAACGGAACAAACCAAGCGGGTCAACAGACACAAAGTTGGTTGTGGGGACACACTAACTTATTTACAGTGATGAATAAATAACAATCCCAACCCTGATAGGCACCACAGACCAAATTATTGTAAAACAATGAGGGAAGCAAGCAAGAACTTCCCTATGGTGTGATGCTGAGTGGTGCATAGGGCAATGGTGCAGCTTGGAAACAGGAAGGGTGCAGGAGCGATGCAGTGGAGGTGAGGGATTGTGAGGTGGCATCCACATTTCTAGAGAGCACTCCTCCCTATCCCGACGAAGAAGCACAGTAGAAGACGAAGAAAGCAAGAGACGAAGAGAGCCAGCAAGATGAAGAGTGATAGAGAGGAAGAGAACGATGTTCTTTGTCCAAAGGGTCCCACTACCACACGGTTTGGTGGTGAATGCGCATGTGCAGACCCAGCCCTCATGGGCTCTCAGTACTTTTCCACAGAGCTTCTGCACGGTGGGTCTCCTGGTGCTCTGGGACCACCTTCGCCTTCAACGGGTCCCGTCATTGGCTGCCCGCTGCTTGTGGGAGGTGCCACCCTCTGGGCCATCCCACACATGGGACAGTCCCAATAAAAATAAAGTCTTCATCACCAGTTGTGATGCAGCAGACGATGAACCTGAGCTAATGCCGCTACTTCGCCTGTCCTGACTACTCTGTCCATCACTGAGTTCTCTGCTGCATGTGAAGCTTTCCCTGAACCGTGTTTGCTGTGCACCCAAATAAAACAAGGCTGGCCAACCTCGAGGAAAACTGTTGCACCTGTGCTTGCTTCGTACTTTGCTGTCCGTCAGGAACTGCCCATTGACTATGCATATGTGAAGTGAGGTCCTCGCTTGATTGTACCGCTGTCCTTGTGTACCAAACTGGTTAACCTGGTGCATGAAAGTCACCAGGTATTGTGCGCACAAAACAGCGTCTCCATAAACTACACTGGTGGCCGCAGATGGATGGTCTTGTACAATCCATTATATTGTATTGCATGTCGTGTCAACTGAGCGACAAGACCGTGAAGACTTTCTCTGCTCCACTTCAGCCAGTCAGACTTACTGAGGGACCCTGGCACAAGGTGGTATTGGACATTGTTGGACTGTTCAAACATGGCACCTGTAACTGCCGTTTCACCATCACCTTGGTGAACTATGACAGTAAGTGGCCTGAGGTGGCATTCACTTCAAGTGTCACCACAGACATCGTTAATGCTTTTATTTTGGCAGTTTTCAGTCGAGAAGGGAATCCCCACCACGATCTTGCTGACAATTGCCTGCAATTCATGTCCACCACCTTCTCTCAGTTCTTGGAAGAGAGATAAAGCAAACTCATTTCAGCGTCTACTACCCTCAAGCCAACGGTGCTGTGGGAAGGTTTAACATGCTGCTGAAGGAGAACACATGGAATGCAGAAGGACAATGATAAGTTTGGATACCTGCCCACAATAGGCAGACCCATGATGAGGTGTTGGAAGTGGTGCTTCAGTGTTTAGATGAGCATTAACTATGAGTGAAAGTACAAAAAATGTCAAATGATAGTCAGACCAGGTATCGGAGCCTGCACCAAAGCAGCGAGTCACTGCGTCCGCTTTCTGCCGGTACTCCAGGGGCCTCCGTCTGGCCATCCACCAGGCAGATGCCTGGCCCCATCCCCATCTCCTTGAGATGCTGATCAACCTGCTGCAACAACGAGGCCCATGGTCGACCTATTGGCATCCTCCACGAATGAAGCTCCCTTGCTGAGAGAATCGGGTGAGCAGGATCAGCGTCAGGAAAATGAGCCGCATGTCCATGCAGTCGAAGCTGATGCTCACGGACTATGCAGGTAACAAATCTCATCCCAGTCTCTCTCAGCAATTGCTCGTTGGACACAAGGTGTGACCAGTGATAAGCAAGGATTATCTGAAGAGACCTGGTACCGAGGGAATTAGGTCTCCATCTCAGATCCACATCCACATCCGTAGAGCAAGACTGGAAGCACAAAGGATTTAAAGACTCGGACTTTCGTCCTCCTGCATCGGCACGAGCAGCACCACACCCCACGATCCAGTGAATCCATAAGCCTGGTGTGTCCTTAATGGTTAGGGTGGCTAACTTTGGGTCCTGAGTTTGAGCCCCGTTGGCTGCTGAGTTAATACCAGGTGGGGTTGACTCAGCCTGTCATCCTTCTGAGGTCGGCAAAATGAGTACCAGTGTACTGGGAATAGGGACACTGCATCAGCGGCAGAACCGCGTCCCTAGCCAATGATGCAACCAGCATCCATAAGGCTGCACTCGAAAGAGAGAGTGAATCCATGACTCCCCAGGCCCGACCCCGACGTCTATTGACCTCTCGCACATAATATACGGAGACATGAGCATCACTGCCAAGGTAAGTGAATCTCCCAATGACCTTAACAACCTCACCACAAACAGTTACAGACAAGATAGGGCCCCCATCAAGATATTCAGCATCTCCGCAAAGATGACTGAATCATCTGCAAAATCAAGGTCCGAGATCTCGACATTCCCAAACGATGCACAGCAGCTTGATTTATCTGACATCCTCCCCAGAATCCAGTCCAGACAAGTGCTGAAAATGTGGCGGCCAGTACACACCCCTGACGAACTCCAGTAACAACTGGAAATGAGAAGGGCACTCGGTAGAGTGCATACCTCCACCTCGTAATGCCTGGTCCATGAGAACATAGCTACCCCAATACATTTTTGAAACATCATGCTATATATCGTTTTTGAGCCCTATCCCTCCATGGTGAAGAATCACTTGAATAATTCTCGTAGTCGGATCCAGATCCGGATCTTCACCAAAATCTAATCAGTTCATCCTTGTCACACACCAAACCTGTCCACAAAAATTTCATCCGGATCCTCAACACTTTTGAGATATCCTGTACACACAAACAAACAGCATCATAGACTGGTACTTACGAAATCGTCAACTTGACCTCTGACCTTGTCTAATAAAAGCTGTCTCAAGATAAGGTAGCGACGCAAACCAGAAGTTTCTACGATGATTCTGTACCAAACCATCAAAAATCGAATGTTTTGGATGTTTGACCTCACTGTGACCTTGACCTTTGACCGATTTTGACCAAAATCTAATCAGCGCTAGCCACACCCTCCTGAATCACGTGGTGTAATTGACATTGGCAGCTTCTTCCGTTCTCGAGTTATCATTTTTTGGATGTTTGACCTCACTGTGACCTTGACCTTTGACGTTTGACCAAAATCGAATCAGCACTAGCCATCACCCTCCTGAATCACGTGGTGTAATTTGACATTGGTAGCTTCTTCCGTTCTCGAGTTATCGTGCCTACAAACAAACAAACACACAAACAAACAGAAACGGAAGTCATCATATACCTACGAAATCTTTAGATTCGTAAGTAACAAATAGACAAACAAATGAAATTGCTCATTGAGCAAGGAATTGCCGGAATAACTTTGTCATATCTCCATGATCTCTGAAAAAACAAAAACTAGAAATATATTTGGTTCTTATAAGTGATAGTGTACTGTTTAATGAGTTATAGCACTTAGTTTGGTCATGATCCTAACTTGGAAGTCAATCGGACTTGAAATGGCGTTTTTATCGCAATTTGAAATTTTTGACCCGATCCCCCTGACATTCGACCCCCGCCGCTAAGGAGGGTGTTGGTGTGACACCCCAATGAGACATATGTTGGATGCAGAATTGGAAGATGCACATTTTGGATTTGGTTTGAAGTCGATACGACCATTTTAGCGGACGTTATTGCGAAAATAAGAATTTCGGCTTTTCAGTGACCTTGACTTGACCTTTGACCTAGATTCACCAAAAACGACAAGTGTTTAAGTTGGACCATGGCCGACGTCTGTACCCAGTTTGGTTATGATCGCTGAAACGGTGTGGCTGCTTCAGGGTAAACAAACACACAAACAAACAGACAGACAGACAGACACACACAACCGACCAACATAATTGCCGAAATCCGAAGGATTCCGGCAATTAACAAGAAAAAGGCCTCGGCAGAGCACGATACTTGCAAAATCCACCCCATCCTCTAAAGGTTGCCATGGATACATCAAATTGTCCATTTCATTCAGATAAAAATTCAAATCTCAATCAAAAAAATCTTAATCAAAGTTGCCATGGACACATCAAATTGTCCGTTTCATTTGGATTAAAAATTCACAATCTTAAACAAAGTTCAGGTCAATCGGATGAAAATTGAAAAATTTTCAGATTAAATTTGATTATTTTAGAAGTTTGACCTTGAGTTGACCTTTGACCTTTTGACCTCAAAAATAGTTGCTTTCCCAATTCAGTGATGGACTTTCCAAATCCTGTTCAACTATCAAGTTAATACGACATAAATTGATGATTTTAGAAGTTTGACCTTGAGTTGACCTTTGACCTTTTGATCTCAAAAATAGTTGCTTTCCCAATTCAGTGATGTACAATGCAATTGCTGTTTAATTTTCAAAGTCAATCAGATGAAAATTGACAATTTTTCAAATAAAATTTGATGATTTTAGAAGCTTGACCTTGAGTTGACCATTGACCTTTTGACCTCAAAAATAGTTGGTTTCCCAATTCATTGACACAATATGCAAATATTGTTCTAATTTCAAGTCAATCAGATCAAAAATGACGATTTCAGAAATTTGACCTCAAGATGACCTTTGACCTTTGACCTCAAAATCAATACGCTTCTCAGTTGCGACTACCACTACAACTTGGTAAAGTTTCACGACAATCGGTTTAGAATTGCGACCTGTAGGCGACAAACAGGCAGACATAATAACAAGAATAAGACGTCTTGCAGAGCATGACACTTGCAAAACCCATGAAACAAATTTGACCTCAAAAATAATGGGAGGTTGAATTCAATGACCAAATCTGCAAATATTCTTCAAATCCCAAGTGAATCGGATGAAAATTGACTATTTTAGAAATTCGGTCGATGTTCTTTTGGCCTATGTTGACCTCAAAAACAATTGGTAGTTGAATTCAGTGATCTGAAACATAAATCCTCTTCAAATTTTAAGTCAATCCGATGAAAATTGAGGATTTTAGAAATACCACCTTAGTTGTTGACCATGGGCCTATGTTTACCTTTTGCTCCATGTTGATCTCAAAAATTATTGTTCGTTGAATTCAGTGACCTGAAACATAAATCCTCTTCAAATTTCAAGTCAATTGGATGAAAATTGAGGATTTCAGAAATCTTACCAAAGTTTTTGACCTTTTTGACCTCAAAAACAATAGGCTTCTTCCTTCTGACAAACTCTACCATGTGGCGAAGTTTCGTGAAGATTGGTTTAAAATTGTGACCTTTTGGCCATAAATAGACAGACAGAACAACAAAATCGACTCTCCAATATACTTGACAAATGTTCGATTTTGCAAGTAACAAACAAACAGAAAGAGGTGAAAACATATCCTCCTTCACCTTCAGTGGCAGAGGTAATAAGTCAGAGATGGAACCACCACACCTCACAGCACTCTCAGTATCAGAGGATGGTTCAGCAATCACATTGATCAGTTTTTGTGGCACACAACGAAGACCGAGAATCCTCCAGAGGGCATACTGATTCACTGAATCAAACGCTTTGCAGAGATCAACAAAGGCTGCAAGCAGCCCCTGCCGAAACTCTCGTCTGCGTTCGGTGAGGACACGAAGAGCAAGGATACGGTCAATCGTTGACCTCTTTGGTGTAAAGCCTGACTGCTCTGGGTGCTGATGCTCAAGCAGATGGTCGCAAACCCTATCAATAATTATCCGAGCAAAGTCCTTGCCCGGCACTGAGAGCAGCGTCACCCCTCAGTAGTTGTCCCTCTCTGGAAAGGGATGGACTGCAACAACAAGGTCCCTCTTCCAGTCAGTTGGGATGATGCCTGTGTTCCAGGCAGAGCACAGAACTGCGTGCAACGACAGGATTACAGCGTTTCCACCAGCCTTGAGAAGTTCAGCATGGATGCCACAGATCCCAGGAGCGTTACCCCATTTCAATCGGTTCACCGCAGCCTGTGTTTCCATAAACGAATGTGTTTCACAGTTGAGTGGAGGGTCAGCAATAGGGATAGTGACACCACGGACATCTAACTCAACAGCTGCTGGGTGAGCCTGGTAGAGCCGCTCAAAGTAACCGGCCAAGCGGGCCTTCACTTCTGGCTCCTCTGTGAAGAGCCCACCACCCTCCGCTCTAACTGCACTACACCGAGGGATGGGCATGGATGAACGCAATGCGTGAATTCCCCTGTAAGCAGGACGAGAATCCCTTGACCACAGATTATGTTCTACCCTTCACAGATTCCTCGCACGATTCGAACAGATTGATTCAGCATGTGATGCTTTGGCATACGGTGTACGAGGTGTGATTTCCCACCTTTTAGACAATGGAGAGGAGAGACAAATTGCATTCCCTTCAAGCACTCTCACTGCAAGTGAACGCAGTTGGAGTGAATAATTTGTCAAAATATGTGTCTGAGGAAAGTTTGTACATTCTTATTTTGTTCGAACTGACAACCCGTTCCTTTCAACTTGGAAGGAACGGATTGTCAGAAGACCAGGATTGTATCTTGTTGAGAGTAAGAGTAGTAATCCCGAATAGGTTCAGGTCTCAACCTTTAGAAGATTTGCACAATCAGCATTAAGGAATATGTTTGACAGAGTCCAGCCGATATAGTTACCTATGGTGGTCACGACTGGATAAGGAAAGTCAGTACATAAGGTGAGTTCTTGGTAGAAAATGTCAATCCTTGAGCTTGATGAGACCATCACAAACTTTACAGCCATGGAAATGGTCTGCCAGAGTCCCTCGAAGGTTGCATGTTGATTTGGTCGAATTATGAAAACAGTATTTGTTCCTATTGATTGATTATAGTCACTCAAAGTGGGTTGAGGTGTTCCAGATGAAGAAAGTTATAACAAGCTCAACATTGGATATTTTGCAAAGATTGTTTTCTTCAAGTTGGTATTGCAGAATAAATTGCTTCCGATAATGGGCTCGGTTCATTGCAGAAGAGTTTAAACAGGGACATCGTGGGATCTTTAACGTCCGCCAACTAATGTCTGTAGACGGGACGCCCATATTAATGTCCATCTGTGGGACAGCACACACATTGATGATTCACCCAGCCTGTGAAACTCCAAGATGAAAGTTTATAGCTGGACCGAGATGCAAACCCAGGTTAGATCGTTTGGAGGTGAGTGTGCGTACCTGTTGGCCATCGTACAAGGTTGTTATCCTCATAATTTTGTCTCTTACACCATTCTTATGATACCGAAGCTGTCGATAATATAGCTTTCGAGGATGGTGATTAGTTCAGCCATCCGTGTCACCCACTTTGTCTCATTTTATGGAAGACACGCCCAAGGATCACCACGTGATGCAAACCACGCCCCAAAATCACACCCAACACCGCCCACCTGTCAAGAATGCAAATGAGGCAACACCTTTGGAAAATATCATGAGTTTATGCCACATTGATCAAGTTCTTCATTTCAACCCAAGTTGGAGTCCGTAAAGAAACAGTCATATCTGAATCTGAGTTCTGAACTGGAATCCTGACTCCATCATTGCTGTCACACTTGTAAGCAACAGGCAATGAGTGCTAAAACAAACACCTTCACCTTTACAAGCAACACACTCAACGAATTTAAACGATCGATAAGTTTAAACACCATACCCAAATCAAAGTTTGAATGTTTCTTGGAATCTTCAAATAACTTCATTACTACTTCCTAGATGCAAAGTATAACAAAGGAAATCGATAACATTGACGTGGGCGTTGTTTCCTGTTTTTTATTTATATATTTATTCTTTTTTGGAACAGCCTATCGGAGACCAAAACCGGTCAAGTCGCAAGAGAGCACTGCCACAACCGCGACGAAAGCTGCTCAAGAACTGGACAAAATGGCAGAGTATCATCACAGGAGGTAAGAACATGAAACTACAAGCATTTAGAAGGATATATGTTTAGCAAACACATGTTTTAACATATGCATCCATTCAAGCCTGCCATTCTCGATTTATTATAAGTGAATCAAGAATATGGACATGAAGGGGAATGGATAGGGAGAGGACATCAATGTTTTTAACAACTGCAAGTTACATGGTCAGTACCGTGGGTGTGGGGTCATGTTCATTGTGTGTGTGTTTAGTAATATTATTATATTAAATATATCAACATTAAACGTGATGAAATACGTGGTCAGTACCGTGGGTGTGGGGTCATGTTCATGACCTCCCACCGAAGGTGAAGGACGTTATGTTTTCACCCCTTTCTGTCTGTTTGTTTGGTTGTCTGTTTGTGTACAGGATATCTCAAAAAGTTGTGGACAGGTTTGGTGTGTGACAAGGACGAACGGATTAGATTTTGGTGAAGATCCGGATCCAGATCCGACTACTAGAATTTTTATGCGATTCTTCACCATTGAGAGATTTGGCTCAAAACCGATATATAGCAGAATATATCAAAAAGTTACGGACGGATTTGGATGAAACTTGGTTGACATGTTGGGTGTGCGGCAAGAACGGAACGTTTCGATTTTGGTGAAGATCCGAATCCGGATCTGTATATGAGAATTATTTAATTTTTTAAGTGATTCTTCACCTTTGAGAGATCGGGCTAAAAACGATCTAGTTCTGTACAGCATGATATTTTACAAATCTATTGGGCCCGATATGTTCTCGTGGATCAGGCATTACGTGGCGGAGGTATGTGATCTACCGAGTGCCCTTCTCGTTTTTTCATGTGTTATTGTTGTTATGAAAGAAATGAAACTTTGACACTAAACAAAGCCTTCTCTAATTGGATAGCGGGACGTTCGGACTGACCGAGTCAACTTGTACCCTCGTCTGTTGAACACTGCAGTATTTCTCTCTTTCTCTATAAGATAAACAAAACATACGAGTGAAGTCAGTTGATAATTTTTTTGGACAAAGAGGATGCACACCCAGTTTTTTTGTAGCACACATTAATGGTTCATAAGTGTTTTCTGTGAAGTTTGAAACTGTAGCTTTCACAGCGGTAATTATTGTTTGGTTAAAGCAGGTAAAATATTTAACGGCAATAAAATGACTTTGCTGTGTTTTTTTTTCTCCGGATTCAATCAAAATCCACTTTCAACCCTCAACAATAAACATACCTTCCTATTTCTGAAAACGTAAGGCTTTTTTGTTTTGGAGCACGGGCCCCTTCATGGTCCGGGCCCTTTGGCGGGTGCCCGAATGTCCGACTGCTCAGTCCTCCCCGATCCAAGGGAAGGTACAATAGGTTGCTAACATATTGATGGTGGCTATCTCGTGACGGGCTTACTTCACATTGCACCTTGTTCTGTCTTGCCTAGTTCTGGATTTGAACAAGGCCTTTTCTGCCACCTGCTGCTTTTTCTATGGATTATCACTGGAAGTTTTGTCTCTTCTTCAGGTAAGAGAATGATAACAGCCCCATTCATCACACAACATGACACACTGTCAACTCATCAATATTCTCATATGCACAAACATTACAAAATGAGAACCTACATAATAATACATTTGGCCGTTCATCCCATTCCTTCCATCCATCCCATTCTCGTCCACCCATTGGTTAAACAGCTTACCTGACTCCACCCACAATTTCAACCTGATGTAAAATCATACGGCCGCCATGTTGGTGCTCACTGCATCTTCAGAGCTGTAATATTCACAACTGCCATGCCCTCCCCATAAGCTTTCCCTTCTGCATGAACTGACCAAAGCGACAGTTTAAAAGGATGCCGATAGGCGTCACTGGCCTTGTGAAGGTGGCGCTCTGTTGCTTTGTACACGACCCAAATAACGATGTGGCATTCTCCCAAGCAGGGCTTAATAAACCCATCCGTCATTTTTATGGTCTTTGTCTGAGATCTTTATTTATTTTAAATGATGTGTATGTACGGATCAGGTGAAAGATAATTAATTGGTTTTGGGTCGTTTTTTGGCACAATTAACCTACGCATGGTCACATATCTTTTCCGCATATCTCGTAGCATTATGAGTTGGACGGGTGACCGTGATGGGCCATGACATGGAGGAGCTATTTCAATTGTGATTTCTGTAAAGTCGATGACCGCATGACAGGGGATAGCATGATGCGAAGTCAGTGATAGACTATGACAGGGCTTTAGCGGGGAAGAAAAGACGTCCGAGATGTTCAGATTCTGAGTCAATTCTCTTTCTTATAAAATCTATATATTACTCAAACTCTCATGCTTGTATGTATGTATGTCTTGTATGTGTGTATGTATGTATGTATGTTCCCGAAATACAGCCAAAACGGTACACGACAGCACAAAGATTTTTAGCCCATTTTACTCACCGTTCTCCTGCGGTGTGCAGTATCAAGTTTCGTTAAAATCGGGCAACTAAAAAATTATTAAAAAGTCAATTCCAGATTCAGTCAAGTACTCTTGGAGAATTTGATCAATGCAAACAACCTCAGCGGTATAGTTCGCTGGAGCTATCTTTTTTTTTCTTTCTTTTTTTTTTTGAAATGATTTTTTTATCAACCGCTGTCACAACGGTTCAGGGTCGTCTCGTATGTTATAAAAAATCTTGCACTATAAAAATTATAAAATCCAAAGCAAAATTATACCGCTGCAGTACTCCCCCCCCCCCCCCCCCCCCGTGTTAATCAAATGGAAGGTACAAACAAAATACATAATGTTGTCGAATAAGAGATTTTGACTGTCCATGTAAAATATAAGTCACAGCAAAGATAAATGGTCAACAGCAAAATGTGCTCATAAATATCGTGCTGGGAGGGGTACATGATGCCCAAAGCGAGTCATATACGACGGAAAGGATATTGTTGTCGTAGGTGTCGACCCGTTTGTCAGTGGGAGGGTCGGCTCCGGTGCTGCATCAAGAAAAGCTGGCTTCAAGCGATCGATGGAGATTGAATCATGACCACCGTTTATATCGAGTATGAAGGTCTTCTCCGAGCATTGTAGAACTTTGTCAGCTCAGTTATGAGGTTGCTGCAAGGGTTTCCGGACAGCGTCATGTCATACGCATACGTGGGTGCACTTTTTATAAATCCTTGGGAATAAAAACTTGGCGTGAAGAAGGTGTACGTGTTGGTATCATCCGGAGGCCCTGCATGGCCGCACAAACTTGGTTGGCAAAGTAGGTGGCGTCGAGCAAGGTGATATCAGATGCTGAGAAGAATTCTCCTGGTAGACGAAGTGGTGCACCATACACTAGCTCTGCAGTGGAGCATCCAAGGTCGTCTTTTAGAACTGCTCCCTTACCAAGTCGGACCACAGGTACGGTGTCCGTCCAGTGTGTCGAGCTGTCATGCACTTTCAGGGAAGACTAGAGTTAGTGGAAATGCTGCACCATACCATTTTCTGCTGGATGGTAAGTGGTGGATCACACATGGTCGACACCCAGGAGGTTGAGTCAGCTCACAAAATAGAGCCGATTCATACTGGCTACCATGATCTATTGTGATGGTTGATGGAACACCAAAACGTGTGATCCAGGTGTGGACAAAGGCCCTCTTGATGGAAGGTTTGGTGATCAGCTATCGGTGTAGGCTCTGGTTCACAGGTGAAGCAGTCAAGATAAGTCAGTAAATAGCGGTGCCCATTTGAATGTGGTAGGGGATCGACAAGATCTAAATGGACCCTGTCGAAACACCTATCTGGTGTTTTGAAGCGAGCTACCAAGTGGTGCAACAGTATGACATTGGATTTTGAAGCAATGACATTGAAGAGATTGCTCGGCTCAATGACGCACGTCGCCAATGATGCATGGCCACAGGTAGTGCATGGTGTTGAGTCACTGGGTTGCTCGAATTTCCGGGTGCGCAAGTGAGTAAAAAATGTCGAAGACTGTACGATGGATTGCCGTGGGAAAGAAAGGGCATGACTGTCCCGTCTGTATCACACACAAAGGTTGTATTTGTTCCTGGGAGTGGTACCTCGCAAAATGTAAGTGAACCAGCTGCAGATTGCAGACTGTGGAGCCATGTTCTCCTGTTGTGCAGCATTAAAATGATGGCCAGTGTGTTGGCAGAAGACAACACCAATACCTCGATGCGTGAGAGAGTGTGGGCCGCCGAGTTCACAATTCCTTTGATGTGCCAGATGTTGGTGGTGAATTGTGAGATATAACCAAGTTGGTGGTGTGTGAGAAGATTCAGAGTGAATGGGTGAATCGAGTGAAGGTTAAAGGTTTGTTGTCAGTTTCGAGAGAGAATTGTCTGGCCTCAAAGAAGTGGAGGAAGTGCTTGATGGCGAGGTTTCCCGCGAGTAATTCACGATTGATGGCGCTATACTTGCGCTCTGTTGGTTTCAGCTTTTTAGAGAAGAAGGCCAGTGGACGCCAGTCTGCATTGATGAAATCGTGATGGGCCACACCCATCACAGCCTAATATTCCTCTACCATCAGTCATGTTGGCACCTCTGGATTTGGATGAATCAGGAGTGAGGCATTGTCCAGTGTGTCTTTGGTGGTGTGGAAGGCTGACAAGGTTGGCTCCAACCATCGGAACACTTCAGGTTGCTTACCAGTTGCGGGTAACTCGTTCAGCGGCTGCAGTGTTGTGGCTGCATTTGGCATGAATCGATGATAAAAGTTGACTCGGCCCAAAATCTCTCGCAGTTTGCATTGAGATGACGGTATTGGGAAATCCTGAATAATCTACACCTTCTCCTTGAGAGGATGGATGCCTGAATGGTGAACACACTGGCCGAGGAAATTCAACTCCAGAACACCGAATGTGCACTTTGTAGAATTGATGACGATGCCGAAGTCCTGCAAATGGCTGAAGAGTAGACGTTTGTGTTCTGATGTTTTCCTGCAGTTACGCTGGCAATTAGAATATCATCTATATACATGTAGCAGAAGTGTAATCCCCTGGTCACCTGATCGATAAAACGTTCAAAGGTTTGTGTGGCATTGTGTTGGCCAAATGGTATCTCAAGGAATTCAAACAGGCCAAAAGGCATGGTGACTGCCGTCTTTGGGATGTCATCTGTATCCACAGGAATCTGATGGTACACACAAACGAGCTAAACTTGGAGAAGATTATCATGCCATGAAGTGTAGCGGTAAAATCCTGAATGTGTGGAATGGGGTAATGGTGTGTTACGGTCACGTTGTTTGAGGACCGGTAATCCCCACAAAGACACCAATTCCTTGGTGCCTTTTTGGATCCCATGTTTACAGTTGAAGTCAAACTGCTGGAGAATTGTCTGATGATCCCACGTTGTAACATACAGTTATACTCCTGGTAGGCAATACATGACTTATTGGGTGCAAGTCGGCGAACACGCGCAACAACAAGGAGTCCCGTGGTCTCAATGTGATGCGTGATCTGGTGTTTGATGGGCTGGAGTGTCACCGATTTGTTTGTTATGGACGGCAAATCACAATGAAATGGAAGACCAAGAAGTAAAGAGCAAAGATGGAGTGATCAGGAGGAACCGGGATAGCATTCGGGTTTCAGCCGCTACTCCAGAACCCTCAAACCCATCCAGACGCAGCCAAGTGAGTGTGACAGAAAAATTTCTGCAATAATTCACTTCTAAGAGAGATAGATAATTAAAGAGAGGAATAGAGAGTAAAAGAGATGAAAGAGAAGAAAAAGCAAGAATTCGAATGAACAAAGAGAATTGTGAAAATAAATAAATAAACGAAGTACTTTCTGATGAGGGCACGTGGGTGTGGATGTAAGACATGACATTCGGCAATAAAACGGTGGATGCTTTACCGAGAACACTAAGCTGTGTTGGGGCATCCAATAGGAGGTGATGTTTGCGGTCTACAAGGAGATTTAAAGACACCAAAAAGCCGAACCCAGGAGAGAGTATCTGGTGTCGCAATAGTGAATACCCATGGAAATGAGTGACGGAAATGAGTGACGTCGCGGACCAAACCGTCTCCCCCACCACGTTTTTTGTGAGGAGGGTGTTTGGATATGGACACCCAGCAGGATTAAAAACAAAACCTTCAAAGGGCGGAGGAGCTCCTTGTGAGCCAACGGCCATCCATATCTAGTGCCCAACTGTGTCTACGGACATCCTCCTGTAGTTGGGTTACTTCTTATTAGGAGGTTGGTGGCAGAATTTGCACTCCAACCACCGTAAAACCCTTCATTCCGCAAAACACAAAAACGCAAAGAAATCTGAAAAAACACCACTCCGTGGGAATACCTCCTGTGCAGCTTCCCCTCGCAGGCAGCTCACCGGATGACGGGATTGGGCAAAGCCTTCGGGACCCCCAATCTTTGATGATAGGAGGGAAACCACGGGGTAGCATTCCCGGGTCAGATTGTGGGAGAGTGTGTCGGAGTGGTGCTTATGTGTCGCCCACCAGACGGCGGTCTCCTTGGGTTAACCTGAGGCGGTCCCTTCGGTGGGTGCCTGGAATGTCCTATCCCGAAGAGAGGATGATCACCTGTCTCTGTTGTCATCTGAGCTCAAGCGTTTGGACATCGGTATTGCAGCACTCTCTGAGGTTCGGAGACCGGATTGCGGTGAGATCATGGTGGGTGGTTACACCTATGATTGGTCTTGTCCGCTCTGATGGTTACTCAAATTCCAAGGAGTTGCTGTAGCTGTGTCCAATAAGCTGACCCCAATGATAATTGAGATAACACTGGTCAACGAGCATTTTATGAGACTAAGGATTCGTCACTCCTTGGGTGTCATTTCCCTGGTCTCTGTTTATGCTCCGAC
>CM068956.1:3689373-3701046 GCA_035128595.1 Eptatretus atami | reverse complement strand
CACTCTTTCATTCCTCTTTTTCCCCACTTATGGAACAAACTCCGTCACTCTTCAATCCCACTCTGCCATCCGGGTCTTCAAAACAGCTGTTCAACGCCATCTCTCTTCTTCCCCCTTGAAAACCACGATCCTTTCTACCCTCGATAATCCACCCCAAACCCACCTTCTTCAAATTCCTCGCTTTCCTTCCTGAAAGTCCCTGTGGTGTCCATCTTGTTTACCCCGTGTACCCCGCCCCAACCCTCTCCCTTCCACAGATCTCCTCATGTCTCTGTTCCCCACTATTTTGTGCTTCCGTTCATTCTCTCATTTGACCTAGTTCTCATATGAGCCTCGACATTGTACATAAAAAAACATAAGCGGACCGACACTATTCTGGGATGCTTGAGTATTCTGGATTGTGCACAATATGATAACAGAATAAACTGTCTTTCATCTGATATGGCAGAGAAACTCCTTCTAAAAACGAATCTGAGCTTTGTGGACTTTAAATATTAAAACTCCTAAATGTGGAGTTTTCCTTATTTTGAACGATGTTATATGGGTAACAAGGTACTCTATTGGTCTCTCGCCGAGCTTGTTCCATCACGTGTGATGGCCACTCCATGCCATATTAAAACTCCTAATGTGGGTTTTCCTTATTTTGAACGATGCGAGTATGGTAACAAGGTACTGCTATTGTCTCTCGCTGAGCTTGTTCCATCACCGTGTGAATGGCCCCCACTCATGCATATTAAAACTCCTAAATGTGAGTTTTCCTTATTTTGAACGAGCGAGTATGGGTAACAAGGTACGCTTATGGTCTCCGCTGAGCTTGTTCATCACCGTGTGAATGGCCCCACTCATGCCATATTAACTCCTAAATTGGAGTTTTCCTTATTTTGACGATGCGAGTATGGTAACAGGTACTGCTATTGGTCTCTCGCTGAGCTTGTTCCATCCACGTGTGAATGGCCCCACTCATGCATATTAAACTCTAAATGTGGAGTTTTCCTTTTTTGACACGATGCTAGTATGGTAACAAGGTACTGCTATTGGTCTCTCGCTGAGCTTGTTCCATCACGGTGTGAATGGCCCCACTCATGCCATATTAAACTCCTAAATGTGGAGTTTTCCTTATTTTGAACGATGCGATATGGGTAACAAGGTACTGCTATTGGTCTCTCGCTGAGCTTGTTCCATCACCGTGTGAATGGCCCCCACTCATGCCATATTAAAACTCCTAAATGTGGAGTTTTCCTTATTTTGAACGATGCCGAGTATGGGTAACAAGGTACTGCTATTGGTCTCCGCTGAGCTTGTTCCATCACCGTGTGAATGGCCCCCACTCATGCCATATTAAAACTCCTAAATGTGGAGTTTTCCTTATTTTGAACGATGCGAGTTGGGTAACAAGGTACGCTATTGGTCTCCCGCTGAGCTTGTTCCATCCCGTGTGAATGGCCCCTACTCATGCCATATTAAAACTCCTAAATGTGGAGTTTTCCTTATTTGAACGATGTCTAGTATGGGTAACAAAGTACTGCTATTGGTCTCCCGCTGAGCTTGTTCCCTCACCGTGTGAATGGCCCCACTCATGCCATATTTAAACTCCTAAATGTGGCGTTTTCCTTATTTTGAACGATGCTAGTATGGTAACAAGGTACTGCATTGGTCTCCGTGAGCTTGTTCCTCACCGTGTAATGGCCCCCTCGCCATATTAAAACTCCTAAAGTGGAGTTTTCTTATTTTGAACGATGCTAGTATGGGTTAACAAGGTACTGCCATTGGCTCTCCGCTGAGCTTGTTCCATCACCGTGTGAAATGCCCCCATCATGCCATATTAAACTCCTAAATGTGGCGTTTTCCTTATTTGAACGATGCTAGTATGGGTACAGGTACTGCTATTGGTCTCTCGCTGAGCTTGTTCCATCACCTGTGATGGCCCCCACTCATGCATATTAACTCCTAAAGTGGAGTTTTCCTTATTTTGAACGATGCTAGTATGGGTAACAAGGTACTGCCATTGGTCTCCCGCTGAGCTTGTTCATCACCGGGTGAATGCCCCCACTCATGCCTATTTAACTCCTAAATATTGGAGTTTCCTTATTTTTGAACGATGCTAGTTAGGGTAAGTACTGCTATTGGTCTCTCGCTGAGCTTGTTCCATCACCGTTGTGAATGGCCCCCATCATGCCATATTAAAACTCCTAAATGTGGCTTTCCTTATTTTGAACGATGCTTATATGGGTAACAAGTATGCTATTGGTCTCTCGCTGAGCTTGTTCCATCACCGTGTGAATGGCCCCCACTCATGCATTAAAACTCCTAAATGTGGAGTTTCCTTATTTTGACGATGCTAGTATGGTAACAAGGTACGCTATTGGTCTCTCGCTGAGCTTGTTCCATCCGTGTGATGGCCCCACTCATGCCATATTAAACTCCTAAATGTGGAGTTTTCTTTTTTGAACGATGCTAGTTATGGGTAACAGTACTGCCATTGGTCTCCGCTGAGTTGTTCCATCACCGGGTGAATGGCCCCACTCATGCCATATTAAACTCCTAATGTGAGTTTTCCTTTATTTGAACGATGCTAGTATGTAACAGTACTGCTTTGGTCTCTCGCTGAGCTTGTTCCATCACGGGTGAATGGCCCCATCATGCCATTTAAAACTCCTAAATGTGGAGTTTTCCTTATTTTGAACGTCTAGTATGGGTAACAGGTACTGCATTGGTCTCCGCTGAGCTTGTTCCATCACGGGTGAATGGCCCCACTCATGCCATATTAAAACTCCTAAATGTGGCGTTTTCTTATATTGAACGATGCTGTATGGGTAACAGGTACTGCCATTGGTCTCCGCTGAGCTTTTCCATTACGGGTGAATGCCCCACTCATGGCCTGATATCACCATTTAACACTGAGTCAGCGGCCGATAAATTTACTTCCTGTATGAACGACTCTTCCAATCCCTTTGTGACCCAGGGACTCCCTGTACTGTATTTTGTATAAAACTTGCTTTTCACACGACCAGATAAGAATGAAATGCTTCATTTTATATCCGCCATTAGCTAATCGAATGAGCACACGGTCACTCATGATTCGTTTAAAGTGACAGGATGTTGTGCCGTTCGATAAACCGATTAGAGAAGGGATTTTAAATGTATCGATTAACAGCCACTTGATAACACCAATCCCTCAACCGCGGGCATGGTACCCATCCGGCACGGTGTGCACAATGCACGATGCACAATGACGTCATTTTTTAACCACTTTATAATCGGCATCGTTTTTATTTATTTCTTGTTATTAATCGGTAATCGGTTGCAGTCATATTTTCTAATCGGCCCAACACGAATGAATACAATTGCAAATTTCAACTAAGATGATGAAGGCAATTACATACCAATCCTGAAGCTTGTTGTACTTGCATTTCAGTTACTTATAATCACAAAGGTCATGTTTGTTAACACAAAAGGGCACATATCATAAAAAAATATCAATGCACATGATCACAAATATAGGATGGGCCATAAAAAACGTTAAATACAACAAAAAAATCATGACTAAACACCAGTGCCACATCTAGAAGAAATTTTTAATGTGAAATATTTGTACAATCCTCAAGTTTCAATGCTTAAACCAAGAGCTCAACATGACCTTCCCTCTGTCCTATCCATGTTCTTCTGCACAGAAACAGGTTACACATCACTTTGTGAAGGGTGTCTTGCTTAACCCTCAAGGAAATATGAAAAATGCATCTTTCAAATCGGCAATTGTGGTTGATTTCAAATGAAACGCTTTTCAAAGTCTTTGGTATGACACAGCCAGGATTCGAACCACCAAACCTCCCAGACTCAGAGCAGACACTGAAACCATTACACCACTCTTGTGGTGAACTATTGTCTTGACTTGAACTATTGTCATTACACCACTTGAACCATTGCTTGAACTATTGTCTCTTATCTTTACAACAATTTGGGGAACTCTTGCTTGCATTTTTAGAGGACCTATCTGTTTCACAATGAGTGAGTATTGGAGAGCAGTTGCCTTATCTGGGTATATTTAACCACCACTCTGCTTTGTGTCACCAACATACTGCATTACACAATTGTCACAAGTCAGTCTATATGTTGTGTCCGAGTCAATAAATATATAGCGCGCGCGCACACACACACACACACACACACACACACCAAAAAGAGTTGGAAAGATTGGGCAGAGACATAGAAGGCTCATTGGAATGATGAAGATGAGATCAGCTCAACTGGGATTGAGAATGAATTATTAATGTCTAACAGCAAGGACACGATACCAATGGATTTAATAAGATGGCAGGACTGAGTCAATCGCATAAGTGTAGGTTCTGCAAGGTACAAACAGAAAGCACGAGTCACCTCCTATCAGAATGCAAAAAACTCGTGTCAGAATAACTGTACACACAAAGGCACAACAAGGTATGTCGAGTAATCCACCGGCACATCTGTAGAAATCTCAATATCTCGGTTCCACAAAACCTATGGAAACACAAACCAAAAGCAATCATTGAATACAAGGATGCGCACATATGATCTTATGTATTACGCTCATGTATAATAATGTCGTGCGTAAGTCCATGCTCATGTATAACTCATGTGTAACTTAAATATGACCTAATAATCGCATAGAGCATGAACAAAGAAAACAAAGCAATGTGACCGGATATAGTATTCAGGTATAAAAAGGAAAATAAGGCATTGCTAATTGAGGTTTCAGTCCACAGCAACTTTGGCCGAAATAATGCAGAAATCAAGAAACTGACCAAATACCAAGATCTCAAAAATGAAGTGAAAAGATCTTGGAAGCTGAAGAATGCCAAAGTTGTATCGGTGATAATTGGGGCAACGGGAACGATGAAGAAGAACCTCACGGAGATCTCAAAAACAATCCTTGGCACTATTACTCCAAGCGAACTACGGTTGGAACTTGGAACCTGTCCGAGGCTCAGCGACGATCCCGGAGAGAGGCCTCGGAGCAAAACTCCGAGAACAAGAAAACCTCACAAATCGGTCCATGAATCATGATGCCTTTCCAAAATGGAGGAGAATACTTTGAGACCAGGGAGGACTCTGTTCCACCTTCTGAAACCTGAATTCTGGAGATAACGCGCACACACACGCACACACATGCACACGCACACACACACACACACACACACACACACACACACACACACACACACTTACTGTGAGTGTTTGTGATGGATTTTCTCTTTCCGAGTAAGTTTGTAACATAACCGTGATTTGTAATCAAGTGTTTTGAAGTGTTGTGCAGGATACTGATGTGTTACAATGTTAGCGTGAAGATGCGGAACACACCGGATAGGCAGAATTGCTTTTTCCTGCATGTCATATTTCTAGTCTATCAATATTTTATAATAATAATAATACGAACAAGAAATAAATCACCAATCAGACTCAAAAGTTCATATTGTATCAAGGTAAACACAAATTCACAACAAATTTTTTTTGTAAAACATTCCATCCTGATCCGTGTTGACGCGGGACCCTCAGCTTCAGCTTCGAGCGACGAAGAAAACGAGTGTTTGAAAGATGAATGAAAACATGATGAATTTCCTTTTTCAGAATTGGAGATCTGTGAGAGCAAGAATGCCAAGAACTGCAAAGCGTGCATCATACGTGGACCTGGCTGCGCATGGTGTAAAAGCTTGGTGCGTTTTATCTCGTGATTTGTACTTCAGCACTGCAAATCACAACATCCAGCAACACGTTTGAAATGGAATGTCGATGTTGTACATTTGAGGGGTTTTGGAATTGCGAGTTATTCTTGCCGCAAGAGCTGGGAAGCAAGCTAACGACTGGAAGGGTATTTCATTGGGAGCATATACCGGTGCAATCGTTTCTTGTTGTCCAGTCCGAAGTAATTTGATCGATCCGTGAATTGTTGTCCCTACGTGCCAACGAGACGGTGCGTCATTTCACTTTCAGAAGGAACAGCAAGTGCAAGGCAAAGACACAATAGGCTTCATCAATGGCGGTTAATAAAACCATTCCTTTTGCTTTTGATGCGAAATACCTCGTACAATTATGATGCGTAAGACGAAGACTTTGCGTGATGACTTTTACCAAAAATGCATCGACGGCTGTATCTCGACACGACAAACTGTGCTATGTACGAGTGGGTTTTGCGGTCGGAAAGCTCAGTCACAAAAACCCTTCAATCGCAAAGCTGAGTGCGATAGTTTTCTGAATAAACTTCCATTATTTATCTTCCACTTCCAAACTTCCACTAAAATACAGGCCAGATAACTGCGCAGCAACAATAGCCTTGAAAAAGTGCCCTTTAATCAACTGTGCCATTTCACAATGAAATCGAATTGGCTCGAAAAGAGAGGAGCGAAACGCAAACCGCGGTTGAAAAGTTTGCGATGAGGCAATCCCCCATCAAGGAAGGACAGCCAGATGGATGTGTTGTCCATGTTTTAAACAACGACCGTAGAGGTAGAGCGACGGGTTAAAAATCACTTTCGATTGGACGTGATTGAACCTGTGACTGCACGAGATCATAACAAGATCACCCCAACCGAATCATCCTGATTCCTCGTACTGGTTCACATAATGATTTCACACGTTTTTTTTACAATCAGACTTCCCTGAAACAAAAGCATTTCCTGTTGCAAGCTTTTGGTTTGGCTCAGAGCTCCGCGGCAACATGCTTCTGCAAAGCAACATTTCTTCACATTTGTGCATTCCCTTAACATTTGCCACTTCCTGAACTGTGCTTATCATCGCTCTCCCACATGAGCAAAGACTTCTGCAAAAATGGCATTTGTGCAATTTCTATGCACCCTTTCAACTTGTTGTTGAGGAAATTTTTTAATTTTGCTTCCATCAGTAAAAGCAAAGGCATTATTCAATTAGGAGGAAGATAAATTGTAATATTCCTTTTTATTCCCATATTTTGTCACACTCGGATTGAGTGACTGTTGGGACCTGGTGAATGAGGGCTGAATGAGACTTAACTGAGTATATACCGCGATAATATATTTCCAAGTTGTGAGTGACATTATCGATATTGAGGGGAAGTCAATGAAAGTTCACAGGAGATAGTGACGAATATGGTGATGACAACATCGTATATGTGTGGGAGAGGTGTTTTCATGTGAGAATACCGGGGGTGACCGTCCCCCAACCACCCCCGTCCACAGGTTGCGGATAGTGGAATGACCGTCAGATGTGAGGGTTGGCCGCATAAGCAGTCGAGGACAATCTGACGGTGATCGTTGAGGATAAGTTGGTTAACTGGTGGAATGGTTATCCTCATAAATCCTTGAAATAACCAATGATGCAATCTCCTAGCAAGTCAGAGGTGCCGTAAAACCTCTCCCCCACTCTCTTATGGGTTATCCATGTTGGAGTAAGACTAGGAGAAGGTAAACTCTGATGGAACACAATGGGCTGGAGAAGCTCATTTGGCTTGGATGCCAATTCTCAAAGTAGCTGACGACTGCGAACCGAATGCATCCTCGGTAGCAGTGGCGATGCACCGGACTCAGAGCCAGTTGAAAGCATGTCACTATGATAAGTTGATGCATATATATATATATATATATATACCATATTGTTGCGAATTCGCGGCCCGCCGGCGTGCGAACGGCCACGTGACTCGAATGGCGGCCGCCTCGCCCACCGGACGGACAATTCTGTCGTGACCCTCCGGGAACTATCGCCCGGAGCCAGTCCGGGTGGGCCTTTCGACCTCACCACGATCGTGCCAATCGGCCACCCGCGTGGGATAGGGTTGTTCGCCAAACTCGACCTACCTAAGTACCCACGTGGATGGTAAACCGGGCGATCGCACCTCGCCGCAGGTCGACTCCGGACACGGGCCGCTTAAGCGGTCCGTTCCGTGCTATCGGATAACCGAGCGGTGTTATCGTCGGCCTCGACGGTTCCAATTAATTATCGGGCTATCACGCCCACTACGGACCCTTTTACGTGAAGCAAGATGGAGATTCAATTAAAGAAAAGACGAAGCGAAACGGGCACAGTTCAACACAAAGCACATTTATTCCGCGACACACGGATAGCACACATATACAGCCATACAGTATTCAAAATGCACATAAATCAAATAAAGAGTTAAAACCGAATACGCGTACACACGGCAACACTTATACAGTTCTACTTTACAGACGGCGCGACAACATTTACTCAAAAGCAAAAGAAAAGGCCACCTCAAAGACAAGGGGCAGATGGGGGCCCGTGGGCCAATATGTGCACGTGACCTGAAGGAGCGGCCAGGCGCCGCGAGACCGGGGGGGGGTCCTACCCGCGTCCTCGTGACGAGCCGCAAATGTCGCTGCGCGGCGGTGCCCCAACTTCGTGCCCTTCGCGGGTTTCGTGTGCACCGCTTGGAGTGGGGTGGGGAACGGGCCCCCTTTGTGCACTCTCTCAGCGCGGGGGAAAAAAGGGGGGGGATTGTTGATGCCTGGGAGGAGAATGGCTGGCCGCTTGGGTCCCGCGACGAGCGATCCCACTGCGACCTCGTCGCCGACCGCCGTCTTCCCTGCTCGGACCTGAGCTCCTTGGCCTTTCCCCCAATTCTCCTCAGCCGACTGCAGAAACAATCGATGCCTTCCCCACCCGACTCGACTCCGTTCTCCAACCCGACTTGATTTCGTTCTCCAACCCGACTTGATTCACTGCCACACTTCTGCCACGATTCGCCTTGCGCTCGTCTCTTTATAGGTTGGCAGGAGCAAACAGTATGCAAATTTCCGGATCAGGATGAGCTCGGGGCGGAGCCACGCTCGCCCATTGGTCGGAGGAAAGGGGCGTGTACCTCCCTGATCCTAGAATTTGCATATCTCGATTTCACACAGACGCGCCTGGAGGCGGGCCAAGCCGCCCGCGCTTCTAATTGGACGGATCAGAAGTGGGCGTGTAGCATTCCTGATCCGATTTTCCCTCGGAAAGCCGCTATTTGCACTCGCGGCTCGGTGCGTATCGCTGAACGAGCCAGGACAGGCCGACGCTCAGTGTTCACAGGGTGCTGCGGGAATGGTCATGGTGCCGTGTGGGAATGGCATGATGTGGGAGCGAGTTGTGACGGTTAAATGTCGTGGCTGTTGCTTGTTGCTGAGGGTTGGAGCGTGGTTGCAGTGGTGACGATGGCGGGCGTGGTGGTCAAGGTGGTTGCGGTGTGATGGCGGTCGGGACGTGGCTGGTTCAAAATAAAGGTAGAACAGAAAAACGGCTATCTCAAAGCGTCGCAGCCCGAATGAATCACATAAATTCCCTTTAGACAACGGGTTTGGGCTAACTACACATGTACTTAGAGATACCTCACCTACGGGACCTGAATGGTGTAATGCGAATTTCCCACAGCCGTACAATATATACATAATGTAGGTGTCCCAAAATTCTGGACCCATGGGCAAAATTTATTTTAAAGTTTTATTACAGTAAATGCTCAAATTGACGCCTTGGACTTTTGCGACACTTGTTTGTACGCTGAATACAAGAACGTTTGAACATTTCTGAACCAAACGTTTGAAACACTTTAACAGTGGCATGTGTTATTGGATGCTTCTCAGGATGCTTTTTATTGAATTCGGGCAGAACTCCTCGATGTGAAGAATCCTCTCTTGCGTACGTGACAATGAGTTCAATTTGATTTTCTATGTTGGTTTCGAACCATCTTGGATCTGAAAGAAAAAGAAAAATATCAAATTGTATTCGAGGAAAATGCCCAGGGATCCAGACTTTTGGGACACCTGTATATATTTTAGTTAGGGAATTTAGCAAATTGTAATTGACCATCTGTGAAAAATTGGCTTACCAAAAATTTCTTCACTAACGTATTCATCTCGGTGTCTACTAACACCTATCATTAGTGCAACCCAATCCTTGTGGAAATTCTGGGAGCCAATCAAAGTTCGGATGCTCAGAGGCCTGCGCGAAAATCGAAATTAACTTTTGCCAATATGACTTGTGGGATGTCTAACTAGGGGTTTTTTGGGGTGCTGAATTGATTCCAAACATTATTTTGAGAAAAAAAACCCTTTGATTCATATAAAATGTTATTTTATTGACATTTTTAGAGAACTGTGCTCAATGGAAATGTTGCTTCGTCAGCTTTACACCTTATTCATCAAACTCCCCAGTATCTTCCTCACTCCTCTTGTCATCCAGCTGGTTTATGTTCAGGCAACAGTTACCCATGACAGATGCTGCAAGCAGAAATACACTTGATCCTTGCTTTTTACAGCAGCACCTGAGTGAGCTGCAGTCCCCCGCACAGTTGCTGCTGGCAACGTCAGGAGGTAGTCTGGTGCAATGGGTCTGTAGAAGGGACTGTGCATATCCTGCTCAGTGAGTTGCCATCCATAGTCCGGCATCCAATGATGGACTTTGCAGCATCAGCCAGTCTCTAGTCTGGAGGTAAGCTCGGAGAGAGTGCTGTGCTGCAGCTCCTGTTGTCGGGGGAGTTTCTCAGGTTTTTATGCTCCCAGTAGCACCTCGCTTGCTGAGGTGTCGTTCTCAAGTCTTCCAAGTCTTTGGAGGATTTCCCATGGAACATGAGCGTGAAAAGATCACAGCCTGCTTTAATGATATCGCCTTTCTCAGCTCGGATGTCCAAACATGTCCATTGCCTCTCTGCTTCATCAGTCTTGCAGAGCTTGCTTAGCAAGTTGGTTTGCTAAACCCAAAATTGCAGAACTGTATCGCAGCCAGAGAAGCTGTGAAGAGATGAGATTGCCTCCGGTATATCTCTGGGAGGGCCTCCCGATCTTTCCGACATCGTATGATGTTCTTTGGCTGTCGTGAGGAAGATCGGATGGTCTGCAACATGATGAATCAGCATAACCAGGACGTCTGTGTCCTCAGCCCTCATCTCGACAGGGGACTCTCTTGCTCATCTAGAGCTGCGCAGACGATGGAGGTGCGCATCATCGGAGCATTGCTGTACACTGATTCCATTCCTACTAAATGTCTCAGCAAGGAGCAGAACGAGCTGGGCTTTGTTGTCTTGTTATCGAGGAACTTTTCTCTTGCAATGATGATTTTGAGATCCAGACGAATCTGAATGTCACAGCATGCGTTCTTTGTTCGATCTCAAGTGGTCATGTTCCTTGGTGGAGCTGCCATATCCGTCAAAGACCACCGTTATCCGGAGCGATGGCTCCCATGGACTTCACAAACCGGAGGTAGCTTCGGCAACATCTTCCAAGTAAGGTTAGCCTCCACTTGACATTGTGCAGGAGCCACCACCATCACCACAAGGCTTGTGCAGGGGTTGTTCGACAGGTGCCACACATGCCTTCAGGGACCTTGCTAGGCAGCCTTGTCTGGCTTTTGCAACTTTTGATTTTTGTCAAACAGAGACATCGGTTTGGCGTCAACTCAAAGCGCAGAGCTTCTTTGGTCTTGACTTCACGCTCACTGATGACATGAGGCGGTTGAATAGCTTCAGTGAGTCAATGACCAGCTTCTCGCCATTGGCTTTGGTCCAGATCTGAGGCTTGCAAGTGATTTGACCTTGTTGTTGGTACCATTGCATCCACAACAGTTTTTCCATCCATCTTAGCCTGTATGGCTCTGCCAACTTCTTCTGCTTGATCAGCGTGAACGTCTTCGGGAGTGCTGCTGAACCCAAGCAGTGAGAAGGACACAATCCCTCTTCTCCTATCT
>CM068956.1:3671029-3687654 GCA_035128595.1 Eptatretus atami | reverse complement strand
GCCAAACGCTGTACACGGTAACATACATGCGTAACATTCTCCATGTCTTTGTCATTCGTAATCATCGTTCAGCGCCTCGGTGATTTCTCTGTTAAGTGTCTCTGGCTTGTAGGAAGAGGGGGAATAGGGGACCGTCCCTTTCACATAGCCATAGAAAAAAACACAAGTGTGTCAGTCAGGTGAACGTGGGTGGGCCTTAAAGCACATTTCATTATCCTGACGACGCCACTCCACCTTCTGGTAGACTCCATGAAAAGTTCGCAACAGCTAGGCTTCCAGTGATGTGGATCATGCTGCCATCGCTCGCTGTGAGAACATTCATGGAAGTGTGATTCATTCCATCAAATTTGTCAGATTTTTTTTTTTACCCATGATTTAGCAATCAGTCATTGCAAGTAAAGAATTTCTGCGATAAATCTTGTGGCAAGGCGGGAGAGGTTTCCACGGAAAGAAAAATCGCAGATCCAATATGACGATTATATTCGGACGAATGCGCAGAAAACATTATCGACATTCTCGAGAAGTACTCGAGTTGCTCAACTGGGTGGCATGGATTTCCTTTCCCCAATTAAAACAGCATCCGTAGTAAATGTAGCCATCACTGAAAACAAGCACGTTTTCCGAAACTCCTCATCTTCAAGTTTCTCTCGCAATAGCCGACACGAATTGCTTGCGCACACTTCACTCTTGTCATCATTTACACATCAGGGTTTAGGCTTGAAAGAGCCTGCCCCAAGATTAAAGCGTGTACATTCCGCAGCTTTCTTAACTAACACGCCCAAAAGTGGTGTCGAGACAACCTCGGCTTTCCATAGATGTCCTTGAATCTGACATGACATTTTTTCTGCAGTGACACGAATGACTTGACGTGACGACTATCTTACGGGACTGGTGGTCGTCCAGAATCCACTTGTGCCCTGCAGCAAAGAATTTTTTGCGCCAGTGTATCAATTACTCCTGGTTTTCACAGATGATGGATAGCAATTTTACCGTGGTTGAATTCTTTCTCCGAAAAAAATGCAGCGCGCACACCCTGCTATTGACCTTGTGTAATATCCAACACTACAAGCCTTGTTCATCTAAGTGATCGTCATTCTATTACCCTTGAGGAAAAAATAAAAAATTAAACTTCATCTTACGTTAGTTTTACACATCTTTGTTAATTTGAGATCATTTGAAGGAGAATTAGCTTTGTTATTAACTACGAAAGATGTCATTTTTTAGGGACACCCTGTAGGTATATAATCAGTTATGAATATAGTAATACAACTATATATAGCCAGATACATTAAATTATAGGACAAAGAATGCTACTTACTCAATACATACTTCTATATGGCTATTACATGAGTTAAATACTAATAATATTAGTTAAGTATTGCAAGTCTGTTAAAGCATAGAAGGGACTGGGTAAGAATCTTCTGAATGGTTCTGTGGGATACTCATGTAATCGGCAATAACGGATGGAGGCATTAGACCCTGGTTTGTAGTCCACAGCCGTGGGAGGTGCCAGATAGTGATTAGTGCATGTTACAATCAAAATCGGCCTTAAAAGCCTGTCATCTGCTTGTTTTGGATAAGAAACAAAACAAAGTCAGCCACTTGCATTCAATAAATTTCAGATGATGTGGAATAAACAATTAAACGTTTGGCATGTGACGGTGGGACCAAATATTGGCCTCGGTAAATTTGAAGAATCGGCAAATAACGTCTTCGGAAGATTCGGGTGTGAGTTCAAATATAATTTACTTTGAAACCTCACAAAGAGAAAGCATAATAACCTTGTAAGCAACCGGGAAATAAAAACATGTCTTTCAATCTCCTGACAGATTCTCACTACTCCTCACGTATGTCCTCCGTAAAGACGTCTGGAACCCCCCCCCCCTCGCCAATCTAATTCATGCTCATATCCTCTTGCTGAAGTCTTTCATTTAAGTTCCGGGTTCGAGTTATCATATTTTGTGGGAAAGCCGCATTTCCACTGCCCCCAAAGCCAGTCGCCTGGGCATCGCCTTCCGTGAGTCTTCCTTGGCACAGCGAGGCTCCGAACCACATATAAGATCGTCCACCTGATGGAGTCATCCCCCCCTCTGGGGCTGGTGCTCCTGCTCTCTTTCCTGGCTTCACACTGTGGAAACCTACGGCATTTGGCTCATCAAAGGTTCTTCTAAGATGAGCTTGAGATCTTTGGGTTTCTCCTCCTCACCACAGGCAGGTCGGTGTACTCACCTTGTCTGTTGTTACCATCAAATCCTCTCGCGCGTCCGGCCCGCCCCCCCTCTTGCTATGATCTGTCCCCCTCAAATTTCTGAGTGCTCAAGGACTCTGCAGCACCTTTTCCGGTAAGAGACGAGCAGCATAAAATCACTAGTTCTACCGACACGTCTTTCATTCCTCTCTTTCCCCCTTATGGAACAAACTTCCGTACTCTTCGAAGTCTCCACCTTGCCATCCGGGTTCATAAAACGCTTGTTAGCCATTTCTCTTCTTCCCCTTGAAAAAATCGAACCCGATTCCCCCCCCGTTTCTCCCTCGATATTCCTCCAAACGCCACCTTCTCAATCCCGCTTCCTTGCTGAAGAGTCCCTGTGGTGTCCATCTTTGTTTACCCCGTGTAACCCGCGCCAACCTTCTTCCCTTCCCGAGTTCTCGGTCTGTTCCCCTATGTGGCTTCCGTTCATTCTTCTTCATTGAACCTGTTCTCCTATCCTCGCTGGTCATAAAATACATAAGCCGGGACCGACATATCTGGGATGCCTTGAGTCTGATTGTGGACAAGTGAATAATAAATAAACTGTCTTTCATCTGATAGTGTGCAAGAGAACTCGCTTCTAAAATGAATCTGAGCTTTGTGGGACTTTATAAAATAAAATCCAAATTGTGGAAGTTTCTATTTTGACGATGCTGAAGTTGGGTAAAGTACTGCTTTATTTGGTTCTCTTTCGCTTGTTCTTGTTCATCAACTTGTGGTGAATCCCGCACGTCATGGCTAATTATAAAATCTAATGTGGAGTTTTCACTTATTTTGAACGGCGAGTATTGTATCAAGGTATGCATTGGTCTCTTCGCTGAGGCTTTGGTTCCACACCCTGTGTGAATGCCATCATGCCATATACTCCGAAATGTGGAGTCCTTAATCTTGAACGATGCGGTAATTGGGTAACAAGGTATAGCTATTGGTCTTTGCCCGGAGGCTTGTCCCATCACGTGAAATGGCCCTCTCATGCCATATTAAAACTCCTAATGTGGGAGTTTTTCTTATTTAACGATGCGAGTATGGTAACAAAGGTACTGCTATTGGTCTCTCGCTGCGCTTGTTCCATCACCGTGTGTGATGGCCCCTCAATTGCCATATTAAACTCCTTAATGTTGGAGTTTTCCTTATTTTTGAGCGATGCTGTATGGTAACAGGTCTGCTATTTGGTCCTCTCGCGGGCTGTTCTTAACGTGTAATGGCCCCCAATTTTCTTGCCATATTAAATCCTAAATGGTGGGGAGTTGTCTTTATTTTGAACGATTTGCGATGTATGGTATAGGGTATGCTATTGGTCCTCTCGCTACTGTTCCATAAAACCGGTGTGAATGGCCCCTCTGGCATATTAAAAACCCTAATGTGGAGTTTTCCTTATTTGAACGATGCGAGTTATGGTAAAGGTAACGCTATTTGTCTCCCTCCCTCCGTGAGCTTGTTTCATCACGTTGTGAATGGCCCCCACTTGCCAATAATTTAACCAAATGTGGATTCTATTTTGAACGTGCGAGTAGGGTAAAGGTAAGCTATGGTCCTGGCCGCTGACTTGTTCCATCCGTGTGAGGCTAACTATTCATTTAACCTAAATGGGAGTTTTCCTTATGAGTTGCTACGTTGGGTAACAAATGTATTGTCCGCTGAGCTTGTTTCATCACCGTGTGATGCCCACCATGCAATTAACTCCTAATGTGGCGTTTATTTTGAAAGATGCAGTATGGGTAACGGTATGCTATTGTCCTCTCCGTGAGCTTGTTCCATCACGTGTGGAGGCCCCATCTGCATATTAAAACTTTCAATGGGAGTTTTCTTATTAATTTTTTGCAACGATGGGGGCCTAAGTGATGTTACAGTTATACGCGCAAGTTGCGTTTCCTTCTCGTGAGGCTTTTGTTCATCACGTGTGAATGGGCCAACTCATGCAATTAAAACTCAAGTGGGTGTTTCCTATTTGAACGATGCAGTTGTAACAAGGTACTGCTATATTGGTCTTTGCTGAGCTTGTTATCACGTTGAATGGCCCTCACTCATGCATATTAAACTCCTAAATGTTGAGTTTCCTTATTTGAAAACGATGCTGATGGGTTACAGACTTCATTAGTCTCCGCTGAGCTGTTTCATCCGGTGGAATGGCCACTTGGCAATAATAAACTCCTAAAGTGGGTTTTCCTTATTTGAACGATGCGCTAGTATGGGGTAAAGGTCTGCCTTGCTTATGGGTCTTCGTCTGTCATACCGTCGTGTGAATGGCCCCACTCTGGCCCTATAAAATCCTAAATGTGGCGTTTCCCTTATGTTGAACGATGCTAGTAGGGTAACAAGTACTGCATTGGTCTCTCGCTGAAGCTTGTCATCACGTGTGGTAAGGCCCCCTCATGCAATATTCACTCCTAAATGTGGAGTCCTTATTCTTGGAAAGATGCATTAGGGTACTAAGGTAAGCTATGGTTCGTGAGCCTTGTTCATAACGTGTGATGGCCCCATCAGCATATTAAAACTCAATGTGATTCCCTTATTTGAACGACGCTATTATGGGTAAGGTATTGATTGGCTCCCGCCTATCGGCTGAAGCTTGTTCCATCCACGGGTGGCATCAGCTATTCCTATTGTGGAGTTCCTTATTTGATGTGTTGGGACAAGGTCTGCTGATGTATCCTGCTGCTTGTTGATCACGGTGAAATGGCGCCCACTGATGCCATATTAACTCCTAATGTGGAGTTTTCTCCTTATTTGAACTGATGCTAGGATGGGTACAAGGTAACTCCATGGTCTTGCTCACCCTGAGCTGTGTGCCATCACCTGGGTGAAGCCTATTGCATTAAAACTCAAATGTGGCGTTTCCGTTATTTTTGAACGATCTGGTTGGGTAAACGAAAGGGTAGCCATTGGTCTCACCTCCCGTGAGCCTTGTTCTCACGGGTTGAATGGCCCCCACTCATGCCGAAACACCATTTAACACGGTTCAGCGCGATAATTAGCTTCCTGTATACGACTCTTCAATCCTTGTGCCCATGGGAACTCCCCTGCTGTTTTGATAAAACCTTGCTTTCAACACGACCAGTAAGAATGAATGCTTCATTTTATTCAGCCATTAGCTAATCGAATGAGCACACGGGTACTCATGATTGTTTAAAGTGGCAGGTGTTGGTGCGTTCGATAACCGATTAGAGAAGGGATTTAATGTATCGATATCAGATTGTAAACCAATCCTCAACGGGGCAGGTACCATCCGCACGGTGGGTCTACAATGGCACGATGCAATGGACGTCATTTTTAACCCTTAAATCGGGCATCGTTTATGTATTTCTTTGTTATTACGACGGTAATTCGGGTTTGCAGTCAATAATTTTTCTAATCGCCCCCAACGAATGATACAGCAATTTCACTTAAGAATGTGAAGGCTACATACCAATCTCTGAGCTTGTTGTATTTGCATTTCAGTTTACTAATAATCAAAAGGTAGTTTGTTACACAAAAGGGCACATATCATAAAAAATATCAAATGCACAATGATCAATTAGAGGGCCAAAAAACGTAAATACAAACAAAATCATGACTAAACACAGTGCACATCTAGAAGAAATTTTAATGTTGAAAATTTGTACAATCCGTTTTCATGCTTAAAGAGAGCTATATGAAACTCCCTTCTGTCCTATCCTGTTCTCTGAGAACAGGTTACCACTCATTGTGAAGGGTGTCCTTGCTTAACCCTCAAGGAATTATGAAAATGCATCTTTCAAACGGAGCAATGTGGTTGAAATGAAACGTTTTTAAAGTCTTGGTATGAACACAGCCAGGATTGAACACCACCCTCCAGCAGAAGACCACTGAAACAATTACACCACTCTGTGAGTGAACTATGTTGATTGAACTATTGTCATAACCCTGAACCATGCTTGAACTTTTCTCTATCTTTTCTTTATCTTTAAAACAATTTGGGGAACTCTGCTTGCATTTAGAGGACCTATCTGTTTCAACAATGAGTGAAGTATTGGAGATGCAGCTTGCCTTTTGGTTATTCACATCTGCCCTTTTGTGTCACTAAAGACTGCTTACAACAATTGTAACAAGTTCGTCTATAATGTTGTGTCCGAGGTAATAATATATAGCGGCGCGCCCAACCCAATCACAACCACACACACCACACACCCACACACCCACCACACACACACACCACACCACACACCACAAAACCAAAAAAGGTTGGAAAGATGGCAGAGACATAGAGGCTTGAATGATGACGATAGATCAGCCAATGGGATTGAGAAATTGATTATCTGTTAACAGCAAGGGATACCTGCATTGGATTTACCTAGATGGCAGAACTGAGTTCAATACTGCATAAAGTGGGTCTGCAGGTACAAACAGAAAGCCACGAGCACTCCTATCAGATATGCAAGAAAAAAAGCTCGGTGTCAATGAATACTGTACCAACAAGGCACCAAGGTATGTTCCGATAACACTAAAGACTCTGTAGAAATCTCAATCTCAAATCGGTACAAAACCATGGAACACAAACAAAAGCAACATTGAAAGGAGCGAATATATCTTATTATTAGCCTTCATGTATATTATGTTCGGCGCGTAAAGTCATGCTCATGTTATACAACTCAATGTGGTAACTAAATATGAACTATATATTGCATAAGAGCATGAACAAAGATAAACAAAGCAATGTGTGAACGGAAATAGTATTCAGCGTATAAAAGAAAATAGGCTGCTAATGAGGTTTTCAAGTCCAAGCAACTGGCCGAAATAATGCCGAATCAGACTGCCAAATACAGATTCTCAAAATGAATGGGAAAGACTTGAACCTGAAGAATGCAAAGTTGTAATCGTGAAATTGGGGCAGGAACGATGAAGAAGAACCTCAAACGGAATTCAAAAACAATCTTGGCACTATTACTGCAGCGAACTACGGGTGGGAATTGGGACTGGTCGAGGCTGCTCAGGACGATCCCGGAGAGAGGTCGAGCAAATCGAGAACATGAACCCTACAATGGTCTGAAATCATGATGCGTTAATGGGAGGGAGAATCACTTTAGAACCAGGGAACCAGATCTTGTCCCACCTTCTAACTGAATGGGGATAACGCTCCAACACGCCATGCCCACCCAAACCCACCTCCAACACCAACACATCACACAAACCCCCCCCCACACACTTACGTTGAGTGTTGTGATGATTTTCTTTCCTAATAACATACATAGTTTTTGAGCTGTGTGTGCCATGATATGATTTGTTGTTTTACAATGTTTAACGTGAAGAATGGAACACACCGGATAGGCTAAGAAGCTTTTCCCTGCTGTCATACCTTTCTAGTACTATCACATATTAAATCTTAGACAAGAAAAATCACAATCAGACTCAAAAGTTATATTGTATCAGGTAAACATAATTAAACAAATTTTTTTTGGGTGGTGGGGTAAAAAACATGTCTATCAATAAAACGTGGTTACGCGGGCCACCTCAAGCCTTTAGCTTCGCGCCCGAAAAAAGATTTTGAAGATTGATGAACATGATGAATTTCTTCAGAATTGGAAGATCTGTGAGAGCAAGAAGCAAGAACTCAAAGCAACAGCATAAACGTGAGACTTGGTCGCATAGGTTGTAAGCTTGGGCGGTTCCATAAAAATATCCGTGATTGTACTCAGATGCAAATTCACAACATCCAGCAAACGTTTTTGAAATGGAATGTGATGTTTGTACATTGAGGGGTTTTGGAATTTTGCGGTTATTCTTGCCAAGACCAACTTGGAAGCAAGCTAGACTGCAGGGTATTTTCATGGGAAGATATTACCCCGGTGCATCATCGTTTCTGTGTCCAGTTAGAAGTAATTTTGATCGATCCGTGAATTTGTTGTCCCTAACGTGGCCAAGAGACGAAAGCGTCATTTCCTTTCAGAAGGAAAGCAGTGCAAGGCAAAGAACATGGCTTTCATCATGGGCGGGTTAATAACCTATTCCTTTTTGCTTTTGATGCAACACGAATTGAAATCGTAAGAGACAGACTTGGTGTACTTTAACCAAAAATGCATCGACGGCTTATCCGATACACAAATGTGTATGTCGAGTGGGTTGCGGTCGGAAAGCTCAGTCAAAAAACCCCTTCAATCTGAAAGCTGATGCGATTAGTTTCCTGAATAACTTCATTATTTCTTCCTTTCAAACTTCACTAAATACAGGCAGATAACTGCGAGCCAAAAGGCTCTTGAAGAAGTTGCCTCTTCTCACTTTGCATTTCACAATGAAAATAAAGAGAAAGAAACCGCGGTTGACAAGTTGAAACATCAAGAAGGACAGCAATGGATTGTATTGTCCCATGTTTAACAACGACCGTAGAGGAGAGGACGGTTAAATACTTTCGATTGGACGTTGATTGAACCTGTGACTGCCAGAGAAAGATCACCCACCGACATCCTGAATTCCCTCTTACTGGTTCACAAGATTACAACGTTTTTCAATCAGATACTTCCTGAAACAAGATTTCCGTTTTGCCAGCTTTTGTTTTTGGTGCTCAGAGCTCGCGGCAAATCTTTCTGCAAAGACATTTCTCACACTTTGTTGCATTCCTAAAATTTGCCACTTCCTGAACTTGTGCTTATCATCGCTCTCCATCGAAGCAAGATTCTGCAAAATGGTTTGTTTGGCATTCTTTGGCACCTATCAACTGTTGTTGGCGATTTTTTATTTTGCTTCCATCAGTAAAGCAAAGGCATTATTCAATTTAGGAGAGTACAATTGTAATATTCTTTTTATTCCATATCTTTGTTCACACTTCCGGATTGGTGCGTTTGGATGGTGATATGAGGGCTGAATGAGCACTTAATGAGTATATAGGATATATATTTCCAAGTTGTGAGTGAATTATGATATTGAGAGGGAAAGTCTAATGAAAAGTCAAACAACAGGAGATAGTTTGACAATATGTTTGAGACAAATCGTATATGTGTGGAGAGGTGTTTTTCATGTGAGAATTACCGGGGGTGACGCCAAATCACCCGTTCCAAGGTTTGCGGATAGTGGATGACGTCAGATGTTTGGAGGGTTGGCCGCATAAGCAGTCGAGGACAATCTGACGGTTGATCGTTGAGGTAAGTTTGGTTTACCTGGTGAGATGGTTTATCCTCCTCATTAAATCCTTGAAATACAAATGATTGGCAAGATCATCCTACCAAGTTCAAGGTGCGTACCCTCTCCCCACTCTCTTATGTTATCCTGTTGGGAGTAGAACTATAGGAAGAAGGTAATCTATGGAACACAATGGGCCTGGAAGCTCATTTTGGCTATGGAAGATGCCATTTCTTTAAGTAGCTGACACTGGTCGACCGAGCGCTCCTCGGTTGCAGTGGCGATGCACCGGACTCAGAGGCCAGTTGAAAGCATGTACTATGATTTAGTTTGATGCCAATATTACTTATAAATATACATATGTGCGAATTCGCGCCCGGCGTGCCGACACGGCCACGTGTCGAATGGCGGCGCCTCGCCCACCGGAACCGGACATTCTGTTTCGTGACCCTCCGGGACTATCGCCCGAGCCAGTCACGGGTGGGCTTTCGACCTCAAACGATCGTGCAATGGGCGGCCCGGTGGCGTAGGGTTGTTTCGCTCAAACTCGACTACCAAGCCCGTTGGTGGAACCGGCGATCGACTCCGCGCAGGTCGGACTTCGACACGGGCCGATTAAAGCGGTCGTTCGTTATCCGGGATAACCGAGCGGTGTTATCGTCGGCTCTGACTTCAATAATACGGTGCGTATCACGCCCACGTAACGAACCCTTTTACGTGAAGGCAAGAATGGAAGATTCATTAAAGAAAGACAAGCGAAACGGGCAAGTTCAACACAACGCACAATTTATTCCGCGACACACGGATAGCAACAGTATAAAGCCATACAGTAAAATGCAATAAATCAATAGAGTTTAAACGCGAATACGCCGTACAAACGGCAACATTATACAGTTTTATCTTTACAGACGGCGCCGAAATACCATTTACCAAAAGCAAAAGAAAAGGCACCCTCAAAGACAAGGGACAGAATGGGTGGCCCCGTGGCCATGCACGTTACCGAAGGAGGCGGCCAGTGCCGCGAGACGCGGGGGGGCCCACCGTCTCGTGACGAGCCCGCAATTGTGGCTGGCGCGGCGGTGCCAACTTGCCCTCTCGGCGGGTCGGTTGGCACCGTTGCGAGTTGGGGGTGGGAAGGGGCCCTTTTGTGCACTCTCTCAGCGCGGGGGAAAAACGGGGGGGATGTTGATGCCCTGGGGAGGAGAAATTGGCTGGCCGCCTTGGTACACGCGACGATGGCGATCCCACTGCGACCCTGCGCCGACCGACGTTTTCACCCTGCCCTCGGACTGAGTTTTCCTTGGCTCTCCCCCAAGTTCTCTCAGCCGACTGCAGAAACCAATTCGATGCCTTTCCCCACCGACTCGACCGTTCCAACTCCCGACTTGATTTCGTTCTCCAACCCGCTTGATTCCTGCCACAGCCTTTTCCCCTGGTTGCACGATTCCCCCGCCTTTGCGCTCGTCTTTTATAGGTTTGGGCAGGAAGCAAACAGTAATGGCAATTTCCGGATCAGGAGAGCCGGGCGGAGCCAGCTCGCCATCTGGTCGAGGAAAGGGGCGTTGTACCTCCCTGATCCAGAATTGCTATCCGTTCAACAACAGACCGCATGGAGGCGGGGCAATGCGCCCGCTTCTAATTGGACGGGATCACGAAGTGGGCGTGTGCATTCCTGAATCGAATTTTCCCTCGAAAGGCCTGTATTCTGCACTCGGCTCGTGCGTATCGTTGAAACGAGCCCAGGACAGCCCGACGCTCAAGTTGTTCAGGTGTGCGGGAATTGGTCATGGTGCTGTGGGATGGCCTGATGTGGGAGCGAGTTTTGTGACCCGGTAATGTCTGGATTGTGGCGTTGTTTGTTCTGAGGGTTTGGAGCGTGGTTGCAGTTTGGTGAGATGGCGGGCGTGGTGGTCAACGGTGGGGGTGGTGGATGGCGGTCGGGCAACCGTGCCTGGTTCAAAATAAAGGTAAACGAACGGCCTATGCTCAAAGCGTCGGCAGCCCGAATTGAATCACATACACATTCCCTTTGGTGAAATGGACCACGGGTTTGGGCTAACTCACATGTACATTGTGAAGATATCTACCTACGGGCCTGAATGGTGTAATGCGAATTTCCACCGCGTAACAATATTAATAATGTAAGGGTCCAAATCTGGACGCCATTGGGCAAAATTTATTTGAAGTTTTACAGTAAATAGCTCAATTGACAGCCCTTTGACTTGCGACCTTGTTTTGTACGGCTGAAATACAAAGTTTGAACATTCTGAACGCAAAAACGTTGAACACTTTAACAGTGGCCATGTTGTTTATTGAATGATTCTCAGGATTGCCTTTTTATTGAATTGGCGGCAGCCCCCCGAAAACCTCCTCGATGTGAGAATCCTCTCTCTTGCGTACGTGACCAGATGTTATTTGATCTTCTATTGTTGGTTTCGAAGCATCTGATCTGAAGAAAAAGAAAATCAAATTGTATTCGAGGAAAATCCAGGGATCCAGACTTTGGGAACACCGTATATATTTAGTTGGGAATTTTAGCAATTGTTTGACCATCGTTGGAAAATTGCTTACCAAATATTCTTCACTAACGTATTCATCTCGGTGTCTATCTAACACTATCAATTAGTCGCAAACCAAATCCTTGTGGATAAATTCTTGGGAGGCCAATAAAGTTTTCGGATGCCTCAGAGGGCCTGCGCGAAAAAAATCGGAAATTACTTTTGCCAATATTGACTTTGGGGATGTACTAGGGGGTTTTTGGGGTGCTCTGAATTGATTCCAAACATTATTTTTGAGAAAAAAAACATCCTTGATCTATAAAATGTATTTTATTGACATTTTTAAGAGAACTGTGCTCATGGAAGTTGCTCGTCAGCCCTTACCCTATTCATGCAACTCCCCGTTATCCTCCTCACTCTTGTCCATCCCAGTGGTTTATGTTCAGGAACATTCAAAGATGTGCAAGCAGAAAATACACTTGATCCTTGCTTTACAGTCAGCCCTGAGTGAGCTTGCGTCCCCCGCCAGTTGCTGCGGCAAACGTCAGAGTTAGTTGGGTGCATGGGGTGCTGTAGAAGGGAACTGGTTGGCATATCTCCTTTGCTCATGGAGTTGCATCAGTATCCCGGGCTATCCAATTGATGCGAACTTTGCGGCATTCAGCGTCTCTAGTCTGGAGGTAAGCTGGAGAGAGTGCTGTGCGCCGCTTCTGTTGTCCGGGGGGGTTCAGGTTATGCTCCCAGAGACCTCGCTGCTGAAGGGTCGATTCTCAGTTCTTTCAAGTTTGGAGGATTTTCATGGACATGACGTGATAAAAAGATCAGCAAGCCTGTTTAAATGATGCGGCCTTTCCTCAGCTCTGGATGTCCATAAACATGTCCATGCCCTCTCTCTGCTTCATCAGTCTGCAGAGTCTTCGCTTTAGCAAAGTTTGGTTTTGCTAAAAACCAAATTGCAGCACACTGTTATCGCAGCCAGAGAAGCTGTGCAAGAAGAAGAGATGCCTTCCGGTAAATTCTGGGAGGGCCTCCCCGGATCTTCGACATCGTATGAGTTCTCTTTGGCTTCGTGGGAGGAAGAATCGGATGGCTGCAACATTGATGAATCGGCATAACCAAGACGTCGGTGTCCTCAGCCTCATTCACAGGGGGACTCTCTTGCCTCATTCTAGAGCTGCGCAGACCGAGTGGAGGGTCGGCATCTCGGAAGCATTTCGTAAACACGATCCATTCTACTAATGTCTCAGCAAGGAGCAGAAAGAGCTTGGGCTTTGTTGTTGCTTGTTAATGGGAAACGTTTATCTTGCAATGATGATTTGTGAGATCCATGACGAATCTGAATGTCATGCATCGCCGTCTTTTGTTCATTGCTCAAGTGGTCATGGTCCCTTGGTGGACTGGCCATATTCGTCATAAGACCACCGTTTCGCGGAGGCGAGGCTCCATGGACTTCACAAACCGAGGGTAGTTTCGGCAACAAACCTTCCAAGTAAGGTTAGCCCTCCTACTGACATTGTGCAGGGCACCCACATCACCCAGGTTTGTGGCAGGGGGGTTTTGTCGACAGGTGACATCATTGCCTTTCAGGCGGACGCTTGCTTAAGGGAAGCCTGGTCTGTGCTTTGGGCAACTTTTGATTTGTAATACAGAGACACGGTTTTGGCGTCAATTCAATATGCGGCAGAGGCTTCTTTGGTCTTACTTCAACGCTCACTGATGAAATGAGGCGTTGAATAGGCTTATGAGTCAGATGACAGCTCTGCATGGCTTTGGTCCAGATTCTGAGGCTTGCAAAGTGATTGACCTTGTGTTTGGTTACATTGGCATCCCCGAACAACATTTCCCATCCATCTAGCCTGGGTCGCCAACCTTTTCTGCTTTGATCAGCCCGGTGACTTGGTCTTCGGGGAGTGCTGCTGAACGCAGTTGAGAAGGATCCAAGAGTCTTCTTGTCCGGTGGTGCATTAAAGGGTTGATTTCCTCCAAACCACCCAACTAGTGTTGAAGCAATGTTATTCTCTTCATTGTTGCTCTTTTTAACGTCGGGTGGACATGGTACCTCCATTTGAACCATGCTTCTTTCAGCTCTTGGTGAATGAGAAGAAAGTGGTCAGGTTCTGAACCAGACTTTATGAGAGCTCATTTCGAAGGCGGCCCTCTGTTTTTTAGACAGACGAGGATTTTCCATCAGCATGAGTGTGGTTTCTAAATGTATTCGGTCCATGTCCGACTTTCAATGGTCTGAGAACCTGACTAATGGGTTTGCTAAAAGTGACTGGATAGAAGTTCTGGAACATGGGACTCTCCTGTCGCTGAGCATTAGCTTGTACATACGCTGTCTTTTCCTTTGCGTACTGATGGTGCCCGCTGCCTGCGAGGTATTGAGCATTCCATATGATTCAGCTGAGTGGACCTTGGTGGTCTGGGACAGCTCATCCTGTGAGAATACTATGAGGTCCAGACCAGACCAGAAATTAGTAACCAGACCAGAGTGCTGGTGTCCTTCTCCTCAGCTAAGACTCAATCCTTCTGCCATCCTCCTCTCGAAGAGAGTGACTATCCTTGTGTGAATTCTACTGGGCATGAGCAAAAGTATAACCACAATATAGCAGTGGTTTCAAAAATGTGTGTATGCTGGTTTCAGCAATTTGCAGAAACAATCTGAAGACAATTGAGCAAATTACCAGAAACACGTCTGAAATCTAAAAGTATTCATATCAATTTTACGTGGCAAGCGTTCATTTTTCCCTCAAAGTGAATGTTTGGAATCTTCAGCCACCCCAAAGAACCCCTAGTTTGACATTCCACAAAGTAATTGGGAAACAGTTATGTTTTCCGATTTTTTTCGTGCAGGCGCTCTGAGCAACCGAATCTTTGAATTGGCTCCCCAGAATTTTCCACAAGGAATTTGGTTTTGCACTATATTGATTAGGTGTTAGTAGACACCTGAGATGAAAAAATAAACGTTTACTACGTTAGTGAATAAATTTTTTGGTAAGCAATTTTTTCACAGATGGTCAATACAATTTGCTAAAATTCCCCAACAATTTAAACACCTCCCATGCTCCTCCAGCTGAAACTGCTGCATCAAGCAACCTTCTTGATTGCTTTACGCAGCAGTTTCGGCGAGAGGAGCATGGGAGGTGTTAATTTATTTATATAATCCTAGTCACCTGGGTTTAGTTCATTAGGTAAGAGCTGATTGGCTATTCCCTCCATTCACAGGTGAGAGATGAGGGTGGGTCTTTATATATATATATAATCGAGACTCAATCATGTCTCTCACCCGTAATTGGAGGGAATAACCAATCAGCTCTCACCTAATCAATTACCCCAGGTGGCTCGGGTTTTCATAAATAAACCCCATGCTTTTCCAGCCAGAGAAAGCTGCATAAAGTCACCAAGAAAACCTACTCAAGGTAAGCTCATTGCTGTTTCAAACCCGACCTGGGTTCCTCTGCAGCTGCAGACATTCACAGGTCACACACACATGAGAATATATTGTTACAGCCATCCCATCAGCCAAACAGCCAAGACCCCCCCAAGCGTATTAAGGGCCGGTTTCCTCCTATACCAAGACCAATATGGGATGTCGCGGTCGTCTGAGAGACGAGCCGGTCATTGCTACACTCAGAGCTCTAATTTTATGTGACCGGATACTTGAATCTCAGCATTAATAACTGTTCTCCAATATCCTCTGAAAGGGAATTACTGCGGAAGTTTTTATTATTATTATTCATAGTTGAGGCTCGTGGATGAGCTCGTGTATTATGTGGATCAGGACAAAACAGATGAAATAGGATGCAAAACATGCATGCATGGGGTGGAGAAGATGGACACAGAAGGAAACCCCAAGGAGTGAAAACTGGACAATTGGAAGGAGAGGAGATTTTGGTGGGATTAACGAGGGTAGAAAAGATCATGGCTTTATCTGAGATTGATGGTGATGAACAGCTGTCTTAAACCGGGAGGGAAGAATGAGATTGAATAGCATGTGGAAGTTGGGGTTTTTTTGAAAACATTGTCGAGGCTCGTATGGGAGAGGGGAGGGCAGTACTCCATCAGGCTGCAGATGAAAGCTTTGTATGTGGTCAGGAGCATAGGTGCACTGAGGAAGGACTTTGCATGACAGAGGATGCGCATTCGGCGACTGGCTTTGGAGCCCAGGTTGGAAATGTGGATTTCCCAGGAAAGATCATGGCAGATAGTGAGACCCAGAAGCTTGAATGAAAGGACTTCAAGAGGATTGTTGAGAAAGTAGATGGGGGTGGGGGAGGGGGGTTACAAATGGTCCTTTCGGAGAGACACAGTGAGAGTGCTAGATTTGTCCGCATTGAAATACATGTTCCACGTGTTGGACCAATTTGTGATTTTACCAAGATCTGCAGTGAGCGAAGAAGCTACTGCTTACCGATCTGAGGGATGATAGATGGTACGGCAGAGGGTGCAGTCACCAGCAAAGGGATAAAGAGGATTTTCCAGAGAGTGGGAGAGATCATTGATGAAAACCACAAAAGAACAGGGCCCAGAACACTGCCTTGAGGAACTCCAGCCTGGACAGGAAGAGGGAATGAGAGAATTCCATTTAGGGCCACACGGTGACTGCGACAGGAGAGGAAGTCTGCGAGCCATGAGTGGAGATGGCCTTGGATACCATAGGAAGAGAGTTTGGTGAGCAGGGCAGGGTGCCAGACTGTGTCAAAAGCACGTGATATGTCTACGGATATGGCTCTGATTTCATGTCTGGCATTGAGGACCTCCATCGATTGTCAGGAGAGCAGAAGCAGCATATCCAGGGTAGAGTGACC
>CM068956.1:3651961-3667634 GCA_035128595.1 Eptatretus atami | reverse complement strand
ACCAAGGATCTGAGACGGAGACTTAATTCCTTTGGCACCAGGTCTCTTCGGAGAATCCTTGGCTATCGCTCGTCGGACTTTGTGTCCGAAGAGCAGTTGCTGAGAGAGACTCAAATGAGATTTGTTAACTGCATGGTCTGTGAGCATCAGCTGCGGCTGTATGGACATGTGGCTCCTTTTCCTGCCGCTGATCCTGCTCACCAGATTCTCTCAGCGAGGGAGTCTCCTGAGTGGAGGAGGCGACCATGTGCCTCGTGGTTGCAGCAGGTTGATCGGCATCTCAAGAGATGGGGATGGGCCAGGCATCTGCCTGGGGCATGGCCAGACGGAGGCCCCTGGGCGGAAAGTGGACGCAGCGTCGCGCTGCTCTGGCGCATGCTCTCATACCTGACCTGAGGGAGAGCAAGTTTCTTTGAAAGAATTCCCAGGATGAGTTGTTGTTGGAGAAGGTATCGATGGGAGACCAGTCTAGAAGTTTGATGGCTGCTTGAAGACCCTGCCAGTCAGCCTGAGTGAAATGCCAGGACTCGACGGCGCTGAGGTGGTTCCTCGTAATAACACCAGAGAGATGTTTACTTTGATAAAAAATAAACAACCGCAACTCGAGCTGCAGCGAATTAAATTAATGTGATACGTATCTGAGGAAAAGGGGTACATGCACAGACAAATGGTTCCGAATGCAGTTGGAGCAAAAGAGGAACGAATGAGTGGAGGTGAGCAGTGAGCCTGCATTGAAGTAGTTTCACAGAAAGGGTTGATAGTGGATTATGTGAGCCCTGAAGAAACTTGGGGGGACAAAGCACGGAAAGAGTAGAGGTGTTGCGGAAATGGGCCCTTAGTGGGTTATGAAAATATAGGATTAGCCCAGATTCCCCCTTAAATGCATGTTTAGCGAGGTTGTTTGGTAGGACGTTACATGTTGTCGGGAGGTGTAGCAGGCTGTCCAGTATTCATACAGTGGTGGTGTATCGAGAGGCGCCTACTTTTTTTTCTTCCCCCCTTCTAACGAGCCCCCACCCAGCGCCCTGACAGTCAGTCAGCAAGACGTGCCAGCAACCCATTGGCAGAGAGCGCTGTGGGTCGGAACGATGGACCAATCACGTGTCCCCGGAGGCGGTCCGGAAAAGCCCGCCCCGAAAGGAAAGAGGAACTGCTTTTTCCAGTCTGGGATCTGCTTCGTGAGGAGTGACTCGATGAGCTGTTCCTCTTTGGCGATGGATGCAGCCTGCAGGTGATCCACAGGTTCATCCTGAGTCCAGCCACGAAGCCTCTGACTGTCCCTACTCCCTGCGCGGCTGGACCACGTCGTCTTTCATCCCGTCGATCCACCTACAGAGCCCAACACCCAGATTTGGCCTGGTCTGGTGTACATGCCAGGCCTGGATTGGCATTCTGGACCTTGTGAGAAACCAGCTGGAACACATCGGATCTTTAGCTCTTGTGCCATCGACCTTACAGGGGCTGGATGTGCCGAGGCTGGTGCGTGAGCGGTGCCGACAAAAGGAGGTCGTCGTCGCCATCTTGCCATGTGGCATGCGCGAGCGGTGCCGATAGGAGTACGAGCGCCATCTTGCCACGCTGCATGCTCGAGCTGGGCGCTCGAATCCGACACCATTGGCTTGTCACGAGCCGCATTCGTGCCTTCGACACTTTTCCTCTCATCCATGAGGCATCACCAAGTACTCCGTGTCTTGTCTGCATGTTGTCCAGGCCTAAGGCTTATTTTGCTCGGGCTCCCTTCGAAACCCGTATCCGTAGCTCCCTAGTTAAGAGCGGGTTATAGATTAATTATAATATTGTCGTGAATGCTTTGCTTGTGTCGTGTTCCCTGATGTGTCCCCAATAAATCTAGCTGATTCATACGAAATTTGCCGCCTTGAATTTATTCGTGCCATGCTGAGGAACAATCGCTCGATTTGTATAAAAAAAACCAAACAGGCTACGGACTGGCAGACTTCGCTCGGTCTCTGACAAACCCAGTCTGTAGCCGGGGTCTATATCCCCAACTGGTACTGCCCAGGTGTACTTTGATATCGCGATCTGAGGCGCGTGACCCGAGACCTGTGCCGAACTAGCCGGCGTTATAACCCCTAAGACGGCGGTGCTGTTAAGTGCCGTCGAATCCTCAACAGAGGGTGCAAGGCCAGAAAGAAGATGGTAGAAGAGAGAGAGAGAGACCACCAACCTGTCTTTGATGTCGAAGTGATATGCCCATAGACTCGGCTTCATCGCAGAAGATGGCAATGATCTTGAAGGCCTCGGTTTCCATGGCATCAAGTTGAGCAAGATATGAGGCAGGGGAGCCAGCCTAGAGCGGAGAGCAATGCACCATCACCTGCGGATGAAGGCGTTGTTGGTGGATCGGAGTTCAGGTGTGCCAAGGAAGGACTTTGGATGACGCAGGATTCCCAGGCAGCGACTGACTTTGGAGGCCAACTTTGAAATATGGTTTTCCTCAGAAAGATCCTGGCTGATGGTGAGACCCAGGGGTTTGAGTGACTTCTTCAAGAGGATTGTTGAGTAAGTAGATAGGAGGGTTTGTCAGATCATTCATTGTGAGATTGGAAGTGTAAGATTTGTCAGGATTGAAAGACATATTCCAACTGTTCATCATCGCAAATTTTGTGATTTTTTTCAATGTCTGAAGAGAAGGCCGGCTGCAGCTCTTCCCGTCTGAACAATGAGAGATGTCATGACAGAGGGTGGAGTCATCGGCAAAGAGATGAAGATGATTTTGCAGAGAGTCAGAGAGATCATTGATGAAGATCAGGAATAGAATTGGGCCCAGAACACTACCTTGGAGCACTCCAGCCTTGACAGGGAGAGGAGATGAAAGGATTCCGTTGAGAGCCACATGTTGGCGACGAGAGCAGAGGAAGTCAGGAAGCCATGTGTGGAGTTGGCCTTGGATATCATAGGCAGAGAATTCGGAAAGTAAGGCAAGATGCCAGACTGTATCAAAAGCACGAGATATGTCCAGAGAGATGGTCCTGATCTCATATCTGAGATTGAGGGCCTCCATCCATTGTTGGGTGAGTAGAAGCACCATGTCAAAGGTGGAGTGACCTGGGCTGAATCCAAATTGGTGATCTGAATTGAGGTTGTTGGAGAAAAGGAAGAATTTCACATCAATTGTGATGATGGATTCCATGACCTTGCTGATGATTGGAAGCAAGCTCATAGGTCTGTAGTTGAGGGGATCAGTTTTGCACATTTTTATGTAATGCAGTGATGTTGGTGGATTTCCAAGCAGATGGAAGATGAAGTAGGACAAATGACAGGGTGAAAAAAGTAGAGAGAGGATGTGCAAGAGCAGCAGAGTAAGTTTTTATGACACATGAGCTGATGCTGTCCGGTGCAATAGCAGCTTCAGAATCGAGGGTTGAAAAAAACTTCACCTTCTCAGGTGCAAAAGGCACAGCGTCCAGGAGCATTTGGGTACGACAGAAAAGGATGAGTCCCGAGAGACAGAGACAGAGACAGAGACAGGGAGTGGGGTTGGGGACACAAGACACAAGAGCACCATTTGTATTCAGAAATTCATCGGGGTCTGTGTGTGCTGATAACCTGTATTGTTATAATATTGCGCCCGAGACAGTGTCCAACGTAGTGACATACCCAAGGTCTCCATCTACTTAACATCCACACCCAGGCTTCGGACCAACCTTTGATCTCAAATATTTGCCGTGAAAAACATATAGCACAATAAGTAAACCGATCATGAATGTGTTTTTTTATTTTATTTTTGAAACTGTTGTAGAGCTAAGCTCCACCTTGGATGGATTGAGTGATTATGTAAACTAGAAGGGCACTTGGTAGTGCAGGTACCTCCGCTCGGATACGGATTCGGATCTTCACCAAAATCAAATCAATTCATCCGTGTCACACACCCAACTTGTCCACCAAGTTTTGTCCGACTACATCAATAAGTTTTTGAGATATCCTGCTATATATCGTTTTCGGCCCTCTCTCAATGGTGAAGAATCCCTTTTAAAATTATTGTGTTCAGATCTGCATCCTCACCAATATCTTATCAATTCATCCTCATCACACACCCAACCTGTCCACCAAGTTTTGGCTGAGTCCATCCACAACGTTTTGAGATATCATGCACACAAACAAACAAACAAACAAGAAGACGACGTCGTGCAGAGCATGATACTTGCAAAATCCATAAAACAAAGTTGACCTCAAAAAGAATTGGTGGTTGAATCAAATGACGAAATATGCAATTCCTCTTCAAATTTCAAGTCAATGGGATGAAAATTGACAATTTTAGAAATTTGGCCTATGTCGTCCTTTTGGCCGACAGCATGTTGATCTCAAAAATAATTGCTGAGTTGAATTTAGTGACCTGAAATATATACCCTCTTCAAATTTCAATCAATCGTATGAAAATTGAGGATTTTAGAAAGCTCACCTAAGTTGTTGACCTTTGACCTTTTTAGTCGACGTCGACCTAAAAAAATAAAATTGCCTCTTTGAAATCCAGTGACCTGAAATATAAATCCTCTTCAAATTTCAAGTCAATCGGATGAAAAATGATAATTTTAGAAATCTCAGCTAAGTTGTTGATGTTTTGCCTATGTTGACCTTTTGACCACAAAAACAATAGGCTTCTTTCTTATGGCAAACTCTTCCATGTGGTGAAGTTTCGTGAAGATCAGTTGAAAATTGTGCCCTGTAGGCGACATACAAACAGACAAACAGACCAACAGACAAACAGACAGAATAACAAAATTGACTCACCAATATACTTGAAAAATCTTCGATTTTGCAAATAACAAACGTACAGGTGTGAAAACATCACCTCCGTCCACCATAATAACAGCGATCAATGGCAGTTCAAATAACTCACCAGAGACCCAGCCATTTCCAAATGTGTATTTACAATGCGGCGGGAACCAAAACAGAGAAACAGTCTGATAATGCAACAAAATATGGATTATTATATAATAACTATGCCCCTTCGGGGTTGTGTACGGTCAGGAAGGTTGATTTCCGAATTAAGGCCTCATTCATTCTTTAGGAGAAAGACCAAGGTGAAATCTGCAAGACAATGGAATGCCACTCATGACCCAGATGTGGGTTACGTAACCAATCCATGTCAGCCTCAACACATGAGCTGCAGCATGTTTAAATGGCAGGAATTGAATGGGCGTCTCTGCGGCAGCAGGTCAGCATCTCTTTCTGGCCCCGTCCGACTCCTGCTCTGACCGTGTCTCACTGGGGTCTCTCTGTCTCTCCCTCTCTCTCTCCCTCTCTCCCTCTGACTAGTGGGAATGTCTGTTGTAGATGGAGCATACGCCCTGCCTCTTGATGTCAACAAGGCCAGTTCTCCACACCCATTGGCTGCTTGATGCCTTCGAAGGCTAAGCCTCCACCCCAAAAGTTCTCAACTTTGTCCGAGTGTTCCTTGCATTGGGGGGGGGGAGGGAGGGAGATTTCCTGCTACAGCTCATCCTGGTTCTTGTCATAAGCCCAACATTTTTTTTTAATGGACATTTGGAGAAATTACAAAGGAGACAGCATTAAAAAGGGGTTGATGGTGTAAGCGTTTTTTCGACACAAACATTAGGAGGGAAGACGACAACTTTCTATACAAATGGACGCATATTCTCTGATACAATTGATGTCCTGTATGTCATTCTTACGCTAAACATGCCCTCACTATAAAAATAACTATTTCGAAGCAAAACAATCTTCACTCCAAGAAGTCATTTGTGTAACACTACCCCCACCTTCCTCCTTCAGACTCTTCCAAGTCTGCACCCAGAATGTGGAGCACAAGCATTGGGTCTGACCCCATTTTACTGCACAAACAATTTCCTATCCCAGTCTACACCCACATCCAGCAATCAAAAACAAAGTCCATCCCTCATCTAATGTGTTGATCCACTATTCTTACACATACCCTCATAATGCATACACTTATACAAGTCTAATCCAGATTAATTTTAACTACTGTACATACAAATGTGGTTGAGAGGGGTGAGTGTGCCAGGAGGGGACCTTCTACTCAACAGAGTTCATAAACGTCATCCCTTCCCAGTTGCACCTCCATACCCACAGTTGGTCCACTGGGCCCCTGGTACCGACACAATAAAGTGTCTTTGGTGACCTCATGGTCCGAGCAGCACACAGCAGTTGGCCTAACCAATGGCCCATGTGGCCTTTTGACAAAAGGTGAGTTTTCCTATGGGTCAAGCACATGGCCCTGTGAGAAGTAGCACAGGCTGGCTGGCAGGTACAAGGGCTGCAGCAGGTGGGCTGGTGGGTGAATAAGCCTGGCTGGCAGGGACAAGGTCGGTGACAGCAACAAGTAGGTCTTTGGCAGCTGTCGTTGGTGGGTTGGAGCGTACTTGTGGCAGCAATTTGGACGGCTGGACCAGTGTGCTCTCAGCGCCCAGGTGCCCATCCTCCTTGAGTTCTGTCTCACTTCCGGACCACACTCTCAGCCCTAATCCTATCCTATCCTTCCCTACCTGCTCCTCACATTGCTCTGATTATATTCCTAGCTCCCGTCCCTCTTGAACCCTCTATATTATAAGCTATCACCAGGGGTGTCGTGCTACTGTAGCACACCGGAGCGAAGCTCCGCAACAGTTTGAAAAAAAACACAAAACACCACCCACATTCATGATCGGTTGAGTTATTGTGCTCTGCGTCTTTCATGGCGAATAATAATCAGTCAAAGGTTGTTCCGAAGCTTGGGTATGTCAATACGTTTGACACTTTGTCTCGGGAGCGACATTATAACAATGCAAGTTATAGGCATCACAGACCCCAAAGAATTGCCGAATACAGCAAGGTGCAGAAGTGAGACAAACTTAACAACCATTTCATATCCACATTTAGTGAACTATCTTATATTTACGAGTATGAAAGCATTTACACCCTGGAAGACATGAAGGCATGAAAACCTTTGGATGCCGCCAACCAGTTTATATGTGCGTGGATCAGTGATGTGGTTGTTCTTGTGACGAATGGTTGTCACGTTGTTTGAGCAAAGGTAGGCCTATAATACATCAATGACAGATTCGGGTTGGCAGAGCAGACAAGGATGACATTATACATGTTACCATCATGCCTATCTGTTCTGCCATCTCCTTCAATACTCTCAGATGTTTCTCTGGTCCCAAAGCTCTATTTTTCTTTCGTCAATTCCAAGAAAGCACCAACGAATGTGAAAGGCGAGTGAAGAATGAATACCGACAGATGGGGCACACTGTTTCACGTCCATATGAGAGAGGGCGCACACATCGATGAATCTCCATGCCTGTGAAACACCAGGTTGACAGTTTATAGCTGGGTCAGAATTCAAACCCAGGTGGCGAAACATCGAGATGAGTGTGCGTACCTCCAGGCCCTCCTGTCAGCCCTTACGACGACGTGGTACTAAATATAAAAAAATATTTTAAAATACTTCTCTTTATGTCTTAAAATAGATCGTTTTATCAAAAAAAAACCCAGCTGTGGTTAGAGAGTGGAGACGACCTGATGTGACATTTTATTAAAGGGGAGATTCTGAATTGTGAGATTCAGTGGGTGTAAGTGTTAATAATTAGTTGATCATGGTAAAATGTGTTTTTCATTTATCACTTATTTTGGGGACTCAAATGGTGAGTGTCCTGTTCACCACCATCTCTTATCATCCCCCATCCAATTCCTCAATCTTTTCTACCCCCGTTAATCCACCCAAACCCACATCTTTCAAATTCCCTGCTTTCCTTCCTGAAAGTCCCTGTAATTTCCATCTTGTTTACCCCGTGTTCCCCGCCCCATCCCTCTCCCTTCCACAGATCTCCTAATATGTCTATTCCCCACTGTTTTCTGCTTCCCTCTCCTGTCCCTCATGTCTCCTGTTCCCCTTGTTATATGTTTTGTGTATTCGCTCTTATACAAGCCTTGACATTGTATATAACAAAAAAAAAAAAACTTCATGCGACGGTAGATCTGCCGATGACTTCATGGCCACCATTCTTGGGGGCTCCAAGACCTCAAAATTTTGCCTTCACCACTAGCTATCGCTTGCACGCCCCTAATACCATCAAACTAGATGATCTCCCAGGAGGAAACCAAGGCACCTGCTGTGACCAAAAGGTTGAGGTGGCATGGCCTTCCCTGGCTTTCTGGCAGAGTGGATCGATGGGGACGTGTTTTCCCGAAAACTAACAATTTGGAACTCAAGGGGTCCTCACAAAATCCAATTACCCTACTCTTCTCCAGCGACCTTAGAAATTGCGAAATGGTTTGAAGGAGAGGCATCTTCATCATATCATTGTTGAAGTATATTTTCATTTTTATCATTAATCCCACCTCCCCTCCCCCCCCCTCCACCCTTAGATTAGTGTCATGGTTCGCATATACCAATTTACCTGTCGCACCGCGTGCTCGCTCCACACTGAGTTTTGGGCCTGGTCATTAAATTTTCACTCTGTGCTCATGCACAAATTATTGGCTGAGCAGTGTTGCCACCCTCCACAGGACCCCTGTCTGCCCTCTAATGCGACACCCCGAGTCGCTGGAGCCACCATACAAGCAGCCTTACTCCATCCGAATTCTGGAAGGCCCTCACTGGCTCCCCCTATAAGTGGCTGTCTCGGGCACGTACCACCTCAGGTCCTCTCCGGACCTACCTCAATGTATTTGGCTTTCTCCTCATGGCATCCATGGCCTGCGCTGGACCAGTGTGCTCCCAGCGCCCAGGTGCCCATCCTCCTTGAGTTCTGTCTCACTTCCGGACCACACTCCCAGCCCTTAAATCCACTTTTGCTCCCACTAAAATTACTTCCTTGCTTCTCTCAACACTAACACTAAAACGGCATCCATGTTCTTAAACAGCTGAATCCCATCGATATATATATATATATATATATATATATATATATATATATATATATATATATATATATATATATATATATATATATATATCTAAAACGGGGATCCATTTCCACAGGGTGGCGTACTTCCTCTTCATCACCACACATGTGCTCACCCACTTCACACCATGTTTCTCAACTCACTCCAAATAAATTTCAGCCCATGCACTTCATCATATTCACCTCTCATCTCAACATCCATCCGTCCCGAATCCCGTTGGGACGAGAGAAGAGAGCGGAGGAGGAAGGCATTACTGTTCTGAAAGCCCTCAGTTTAAAATGTGTGACCGTGGGTCATGTCCGTGACCCTTCGGGTTGAAAATCAAGGTCTTACACCACTAAGAATACTATAACACCATTTAGGTTTTTCTGCCAAGGTCCGATGATTTTTGGAATGAAATTTTGCATCATTGATGGGAATACAAAGAATGCGGGGTTGACATTTTTTGACCTTGACATGATTTTTAAGGTCATGACCCAATTATAGCCACTTTAACGTTTTACCACAACTAAGGTTTGTCTGATTGGGTCAAAATTGCACGATAATCGACAGCCTCGAGCAAGGTGCATTTAAGCGTCATTTACATCATACCCCTGCGAGTTAAAGGTCAAGGTCAAATTGCGGTTTGAAAAAACACCTGCAGTTAAGGTCGAATGAAGGTCTGAAAAAAAACGACAAACACGTTTTTTGTGGTCGCTCAATTTTGCCAACGTGGAATCTCAAAGACTTCTTGGCTTTCCAAGATATTCTTGCATCATCGTGTACCTGCACGGATGTTGTGCACCTGATATTTGTTTCGTGTGGTTGACCGACCTTTTTTGGGGGGGGGATTGTGACCTAATTAACAAAAAACACCATTTTGATCATAACAAATAATTTTCCTCTGATTTTCATGATAAGTTTTTTTTTTGGATAGAATGTAGATGGGGACACAATTTCTTGATTTACAATCTATCCCTAAATGTTGAAGGTGAAGGTCACATGGTGGTCCAAAAAAACAAAAAAATGACCATCATTGGATCGCAGGCCAAGGGTAGGTTGTGGGCGATCACTGAGGGTAAGTAAGCCTCCCTTGGCTCACCCCTGGTGATCACTTTGTGATTACAGAAATGTAGTTTTCTTTGCTGTTCAGAAATATATAATTATATATACTCCCGTTTTTTATTCTTCCAACCAGCGCAAGAATAAATGGCTTCTTATTTTTCTTTTTTTATACCTTGGTATTTTCACCATGGGCTTCTGCTAGTTTAGAATAATTCAGTCATGCAGCTGATTCATTTCTCACCCCATGTATCTAACCAAACGTTAGAATTTTGAAAAACATGGAGAAGGAGAAGCAGTACGCTGTGGGACAAAGAAAGTCTTGAAGGAGCGTGGGTGCAGTGACGCGGACATCATTTCTCCGAGTGGTTCGACTTTTGTGGAGAAGAATGATGCACTCACTGGTGGGGAAACGGGCAAGAATGTTGTGCAGCTTAAACCTCAGATCGTGAGGTTGAAGCTTCGGCCAGGTATGTTTTCAGTATATACTGTGTACTCAGGTGTGTGGGAGACTGCCATCAAGGGCATCATGCCACTTTTATGCGGGTGGAAGATCATATTGAAATATAGCTGAAGAGGGCTATGTGCCAGATGGTATCAAAAGATCTCATAAATCCCTTCGTGATTGACCTCGTAAAGAAGAGAGACAGAGTGACAGTCAGCTCAGAAAAGCTTGATGGAATTGACAGTTGTAGATGGGATGTTATGAAGATGAAACCGGAGATTAAGAAGGAACCCGAAGAGGTAAAGAGCAAAGATGGAGTCATCAGGGGGAACCTGGATAAAACTGTGAGAAGAAAGTGTGCATCTAGCTGTGGAGCCATTTTCTGAGTGGACTCTGACATTTTTTTTATTTTTTTGGACGTGATCCTCAACCAGTCAATATTAGAGAGAGCTGACTGATGATTTTCCCAGTCGACATGGGAATATTGTCATATAATGCAGCAGCTGAGTGGTTGATTGAAGAATTCCAGAAAAATATATCGGTGTAAAAGATGAGCATTTGACATTGGATGAAAAGTTCGATGTAATGAGGTTTAGCGGAGCACTTATTGTTCCATTTGAACAGATTGAGGAAATTTACAGATTGGACCAAAAATATGACTGTTCGTGCCAACCTGAGCTTTAAGCCGTAGCGGTACACTTTATGACTCTCTTCCTTACTTTTGTTTCATCGAGTTTTGTGGAATTTTTTATGCATTGTAAAAAGCTTTGTAAACTTTAAAAATTCTTTCCAAATTTAGCAATTGGCTTGAATGTTAGTTCACTTGTGTATGGATCATAAATTTATCAAATGACTTGAATGTGGGTTTACTTATTTATGGATCGTAAATTTATCAAATGACTTGAATGTGGGTTTACTTATTTATGGATCATAAATTTATCAAATGACTTGAATGTGAGTTTACTTATTTATGGATCATAAATTTATCAAATGGCTTGAATGTTCGTTTACTTGTGTACGGATCATAAATTTATCAAATGGCTTGAATGTTAGTTTACTTGTGTACGGATCATAAATTTATCAAATGGCTTGAATGTAAGTTTCCTTATTTATGGATCATAAATTTATCAAATGGCTTGAATGTTAGTTTACTTGTTTACGGATTATAAATTTATCAAATGGCTTGATTGTTAGTTTTCTTATTTTGTGATCGTAAATTTATCAAATGGCTTGAATGTTGGTTTACTTAATTATGGATCATAAATTTATCAAATGGCTTGAATATTACTTCACTTATTTATGGATCGTAAATTTATCAAATGGCTTGAATATTACTTCACTTATTTATGGATCGTAAATTTATCAAATGGCTTGAATGATGGTTTACTTTTTATGGATCATAGTCATCAGATCAACGACAATGTGTTCTTTAAAAAAAAAGTTTTTTACATCAACATGAGTGTTGATGCTATCTTTACCTTCTAAAGATGTATACTTGTGGGTCATTAACAGTGTAATCAGGAAATATCATTTACTGTGAGATTGATTCCAAGACTAGCTTGATGAAGCTATGAGGAATGTTTGAAGGAGACAGGACTTTATACATCGGAAAGGAGGTGATTGTGAGGGGCTCTGATTGAGATGTTGAAGATAATGAAGGGTGTGGACAAGATAGGTGCAGTGGAGTTTTTCAGCAGAGTGTACAGTATTAAGACCATGGGCCATAGCTTGAGAGTGAAGAATATGAGAGTTCAGACAGATTTAAAGTAGGGATCTTTCAGTCGGAGAGTGGTTAATATGCATGGAATGGTCTCCCCAGAAAGGTCGTGGCAGTGGAGAGGGTGGATAAGTTTAAATGGGATTTATATATGTACATGGAGGCATTAGAGATATCTGGGTATGGGGATATTGGCTTGCTTGTGGATGAGTGATGAGACTGGGTTTGGTGCAGTGCGGGCATGATGGGCCGAACGGCCTCCTTCTGCACCAAAGTCCCTTGTGTATCCTGATGTGTACTTAAAGATCAATGGTTGATGGGCTAAGGTTATTTTCATTAATTGGCCTAAAATGTTCTCAAATATGCATCGATGTGGCTCTTAATTGAATGCAAGTACAAATGTATCGTGGTGATATTTATGATACAGCATCCATCTGCTTCGTCCTCCTCTGCCTTCTCCAGGAAAGGAGATCAAATTCAACATCGACTTTCAGCGTGCAGAAGGCTATCCCATCGACCTGTATTACTTGATGGACCTCTCATACTCCATGCATGATGATCTTGAAAATGTGAAGAACCTCGGCACACAGCTCCTTGAAGCTATGCAAAAGGTTACCAAGTCTGTGAAGATTGGTAAGACTTTGAGGTGATAGATTTTTAAAATGTGAGTGAGTGTGAGAACATGTAAGGAAACAGCCTGGAAGGATGAAATGGGTCTCATCGTTCCCTTTCAAAATGAAGGTAAAGCAACAACAACAACAACAACAATAACAACAACAGCAACATGGATAAACATTTTGTTTGATTTCCAAATCGTTTGGATATTTTTGTGTTGTGAAGACACTCTATCTAGAGGAAGTCAGTAATATTTTGGTAGAAATATAATAATGTATTCAGAGTTCTGTTTACTCAAGTACGTGATGTAAGAAATACTCAACGAGTCTTCGTTCATGAAGAATAAATGTGAAATGTATATTTTTAAACGACTGATGTGCGGTTCAAACCCCGGCCGAGTCAAACCAAAGATTTAAAAATGGAACGTGCTGCTTCCTTCGACTGACGTTCAGCATTTAAAAGGCTAACAGTACGGACAATCCACATCGGTTGGCATCCATGGGGAGGAGGGAATTCCTCTCAGGAAATGCCCCCCTGAGTGTGGTGAGAAATGCGGCGCCATTGTTGGGACGACGCTGGTACTCCCTGGGAAATGATGGCACTTCCCCCAAGTTCAGTGGCTGTATTGGAATCATCTAACGGTTGTCTGTGTCTGTCTATCTGTGTGTGTGTGTCTGCTGCAATGCGTGTGCGTGCGTATCTGTCTGGCTGTGTGCATGCTGTGTCTGTCTGGCTGTGTGCATGCGTGTGTCTGTCTGGCGTGTGCATGCGTGTGTCTGTCTGGCTGTGTGCATGCATGTGTCTGTCTGGCTGTGGTGCGTGCATGTGTCTGTCTGGCTGTGTGCGTGCATGTATCTGTCTGGCTGTGTGCGTGCATGTGTCTGTCTGGCTGTGTGCGTGCATGTATCTGTCTGGCTGTGTGCATGCGTTGTCTGCTGGCTGTGTCATGGTTGTCTGTCTGGCTGTATGCATGCATGTGTCTGTCTGGCTGTGTGCGTGCATGTGTTCTGTCTGGCTGTGTGCGTGCATGTATCTGTCTGGCTGTGTGCATGCATGTGTCTGTCTGGCTGTGTGCGTGCATGTATCTGTCTGGCTGTGTGATGCGTGTGTCTGTCTGGCTGTGTGCATGGGTGTGTCTGTCTGGCTGTGTGCATGCATGTGTCTGTCTGGCTGTGTGCATGCATGTGTCTGTCTGCTGTGTGCGTGCATGTGTCTGTCTGGCTGTGTGCATGCATGTGTCTGTCTGGCTGTGTGCATGCATGTGTTGTCTGCTGTTTGCATGCATGTGTCTGTCTGGCTGTGTGCATGCGTGTGTCTGTCTGGCTGTGTGCATCGTGTGTCTGTCTGGCTGTGTGCGTGTGTCTGTCTGGCTGTGTGCGTGCGTGTGCACTCCACTACGAGCCTTAGATCATGTGGAAAAATAATAATAAAGGAAGACAGGACAAAATTGAAGTTTGTGAATATCCATCAAGACTAATAGTGTTATTATCTGCGTGTAAATAGTTGCCGATATGATAGTACAGCAAATAGGTAAACCTGTCAAAAAAAAATGGAAGGGGTTATGTAACGCAGGCTGAAAATACCCCTATCCCCATGTTACACTCCATTACAAACCCACGGTACGCACACCAATGCAAACCTTCACTCCTGTGTGTTATGGTTTACATGTACAGTACTCACCCAAAGGCTTCCGAAAAGGAAGTATAACCTGCGTGTGAAGCACATCAAGGAATCATTCTTATTCGCACTTGGCAGGTTTTGGTGCATTTGTTGACAAGACAGTGTTACCTTTTGTGAGCACGAACAAACAAAAGCTGAAACATCCGTGCCCGAAGAAAAATGTGCAATGCAGTCAACCCTTTGGATATCGACATGTGCTGAACTTAACGGATGATTCCAAAAGGTTCACAAACGAGGTAAGAGGAATCGAGGATGCTACTCTCTAACTATACCTCCACAAGCCTTCACATTCATTGTCCTTTTCTAGCCGAGCTTGTTCGGTGTTATCTCATTGTTTGTGAGCTAACACTCATCCTCCAGGTCGAAATACCATAAAAATCTCCGAGAGGATCTTCCTCATCGGCAGGAGTTTGTTCATCGATTCCAGAATCATCTGAAATTTTACATAATCCATTTTTATACTTACACTGTTAAGGGTCTCAGTTATCGTGACTACTGAACTGAATGATTTGTTGTCAGTGTGAAGATAAGAAAGCACAGGTGTTGATGTTTTTTTTTTTTGATATTGTGAAACATTGCAGCCAAACTCAGCCCCCTTCACTCTTGTGTGAACTGTAACCCTTAGGTGGGAAACATGATCATTTCAGGAAACCTGGACTCTCCTGAAGGTGGATTTGATGCCATGATGCAGGCCGCAGTTTGTGGGGTACGTCCTGAAAGGTCTTGTGTTATATTTGCTTTCAGAGGTTAATTATAATCAGATGAGTCACATTTTCATTTGCTTCATGACTTTTTGCTCATTGATCGATTTACGTTACTCTTACTTTGTAAGCTTTTCGACCGTATCGTGAGGGACATTCCTGTTGGTATGGTTGAGTGAAGAGTCGCCTCCGGACGGGATGCAACCACAACAGACAGCCACTGCCGCTTGCCAGAGCCGACGCTCCAAAGATGGCCAAATTGAAACCTTTCTGCACAAGTCTCCACATCGAATGGTTTCTGAGGCCTGTTAACCGATTGTGGCTATTACCCGTGCCATTTATCAAAATAGAGTTGCAATCATTTAGTTTACATAAACTTTCTCTCCTGGGGCACCGAACACACACTCACTCACATAACCAGCAGTGCCGAAGAACACAGCAGTGTCAGGTGGGTCTACAACCACCGTAGGCCTCGTGATAAGTGAGTAAAGGTGACTCGTCGAAGAGCACCCAGTGCGGATCCAACAACTACATCTGTCTTTTACGCTGTCTCTTGCAGTCCATCCAATAAATGCTCTGCTCATCCCA
>CM068956.1:3633568-3643642 GCA_035128595.1 Eptatretus atami | reverse complement strand
CTCTGTCTAAGATCCCTGGTCAGAGTCCAAGTCTCACACCCATAGAGCAAGACTGGAAGCACCTGAAGACTCGGACTTTCATCCTCCCGCACAGGTACCGACAATGTCACACCCCATGGTCTCGTGATTGCATGACTCCCCAGGCCCAACCCAGATGTCTGTTGACCTCTGGCCCACAGCCAGCAGAGACATGAATATCACTGCCAAGGAAAGTGAATCTCTCCGTGACCTTAACATCCTCATCACAAACGGGTACAGACAAGATAGCAGCATCCAAGATGTCATTGAAAGCCTGAATCTTAGTTTTGAGTCAGGAAACCCATAATCCCAGTGGCCCTGACTCCTCATTCAGCACCTTGAGGGCCCCCAAAAGGATATCTAGAGTCTCTGCAAAGATAATCTCAGCCTCGGCTGTATGTTGGCAATCTCAAAGAAGAGAAAGGAGCTGAGGAGTTTGTGAACAGACTGAGTGGGGATTTGGGGGGTCTGGGTGCTTTTGGGAATCCTGAGGAGTTGTGGAATGCCTTCAAGACCACCATCCTTGATGTTGCTGGTGGATGTCTTAGAACTCACCATTGGGTGAAGAAGAATTTTGTCTCTCAAGGAAGAATAGATACCATTTACGAGAGTCACAGGGCCAGGCTTAATGGCAGAGCTCAGCTATTCAGGGAGTTCAGGCATAAAACTGTACGTGTGTTGAAGGTAGACAAGGAGGCCTATGTGCAAGGAATCTGTGAGGGGGTAGAGCATCACCTGTGGTCAAGTGGTTCTCCTCCTTCCAGGGGAGTTCATGCATTGTGTTCCTCCAAGCCCGTCCCTCGGTGTTCTGCAGTTGGAGCGGAGGGTGGTGTGCTCTTGAGAGAGGAGTCTGAAGTGAATGCCCGCAAGGCCGGTTACTTTGAGCGGCTGTACCAGGCTGATCCACCAGCTGTCGAGTTGGATGTCAGGGGTGTTGCTATCCCTATTGCTGACCCTCCAATCAACTGTGATCCACCTTCGTTTGTGGTAACACAGGCTGCGGTGAACTGGTTGAAATGGGGTAAATCTCCAGGGATCTGTTGCATCCATGCTGAACTTCTCAAGGCTGGTGGAAATGCTGTACTCGTGTCGTTGCATGCAGTTCTGTGCTCTGCCTGGAACACAGGCATCATCCCAACTGACTGGAGGAGGGACCTTGTTGTCCCTCTCTGGAAAGGGAAGGGTAATCACCAGGACTGCAACAACTACCGAGGGGTGATGCTGCTCTCAGTGCCGGCAAGGTCTTTGCTCTGATAATTCTTGATTATCCACCATCTGCTTGAGCAGCAGCTTCCAGAGCAGTCAGGCTTTACACCAAACCTTGCCCTTCGGGTCCTCACCGAACACAGACGAGAGTTTCGGCAGGGGCTGCTTGCAGCGTGTTGATCTCTGGAAAGCATTTGATTCGGTGAATCGGGATTCCCTCTGGAGGATTCTTGGTCTTCGTGGGGTGCCACTAAAACTGATCTATCTGATGTCCGAACTGTACTCTGGTACTGATACAAAAGCACGAACGCCGATTGGCACGGCCAATCCGGGCAGGGTTACACGACTTTGCGTGATACCTTACCTGTAGACGGCCGGCTAATTGGGGTCACGTGCCCTCATCGCACACTTGGATTACTGCTGAGCATTACAGTGAGTGTGCGCTGGCTGTCGAAGCAAATTATTGGGGCAGAACGTCCCATCTAACCTTACCTGTGCATTGCATCGTACCATTAAGGGAAAAGACAACCGAGACAGATTGGAAATAACAACAAACAATTATTTGTTCCAAACACACAAGTAAGCAATCATTTAAAAGCAAGGATTAATGAGCAAGAAAGCAAAAAGGCACATTGGAGCATATTTAACCCGTACACGTATTCTTATTCAATCTTACTTAAACAAAACACTTGGCTATCATTCCCTCAGAGGCAAAGAATAAAGCAAGAAGGACATGAATATAAAATAATAGTAATGTGTGGAGAAAAGGAAAGCAGTGTATCCTTCTCTCCCTCACCTCACACAAATATATACAGGAGATTGTGGACGTAAATGGATGGGTAAGATAGGCACCGATGGAGATACGCAGCCACATCCCTGAGATGCCCAGACCAAGTTGGTGAGTCCTCTTTGGCGTCCCAGATATGCGAGCTCGATGTGCGACTCGCCACCCTCTGCCTCAGATTCGTTCTCGTCAGGCCCCCGTCGATGAGGTGCTGCCGTTCACCGTCCTCGTCTTTCGTGGCTGACATGATCGTAAGGACAGGATGACGCTCGTGGAAGTAGTGTTCTTTTTCCACAGAAGCTCAACACCAACTGCTCGTGAATCCTTCCTTTCTTTACCCTCACAAGTTTTTGTTCTCGCCCTCATGAGCCTTCTCAATCTTTGAGCCTTCTGCTCATGCGAGCTTGTCCCGCTCGGTTCCTCTTTCTGCATTCTGCCTTTTCCTCTTCCTTTTCTGCTTACTTGGCCATCTGCTCAGGAGCGCTTTTCGTCCCTACTCACGTGAGCCCATATCATATACTTCTCTGCCTTTCTGCTTCTCCTTCACATCAGCTTTCTTCCCATCCTCCCACAAGCATTCTCCCCCTCCCATTCGTCCGGACACAATAGGGGTGGGCGCACGACCTCACTTGTGGAAATTGCCACACCATTCTGAGGGAACTTTCAACGAAGCCCCCACCCCGCCCTCTACATGCCCAAAGCCACGACGAGAGCCCCCAGCCCCTCCTTCGTGCGCAAAACACCCACTTGCACCGTTTTGCACTGTCCCATGCCCTCGAGAAGCGCCGCACCTCGTAGGCCACGATGAGCACCAAGCGTCACGAACAGGCATGCGAGAGCACCTGGTGGGTTACCAAGCAATGTGTGGATGGAGGGAATGTGGAAAGGAACCCCACATGACCGAGGGATGACCGAACAGCCACGAGGTTGAAGTTAAGACCGATGGGGTGAAGGAGGGACTGTGGGAAGGATGTTTGATGGGGGGGGGAGATTATTGGTGGACCATTGAAATGGGCTGAAGGGGTAATGGAGGGAATGAACAGAACGATGGTGTGAAGGAAGAAAGATTGAAAGTAACAGAGGGAGAGGGAGGAGACATTACACGGGACAGATACAGCCGAGACAACACATGCCCACCCCAAGCAGCCCTTTGACAAGGGACCAAGGACTATCTATACAAAGACTAATAAAATAACTGATCCCGAGTCACCTACGTGTCCATGTATGCTCTCCCCCTGGGGTAAGTTTTCCAAAAACCATAACAATATTCACACATGATTATTAACCTCACTTGACACCACAGTAGATGTTCCGAAAACATCAAAAGCATCCTTTCACTAGAAAATAAACAAAGTGAAAAGGAAATAATTTATACATCGTTGGGTTTTCATTGTCACATTTTATTTCTGAGTTTGCAAGTTCAATTTAAGCAAAGAATCATTAAAATAAAAATGCGTTGCGTTCATGGGGAAAAACAAACGTTAAAATCCAACGGAGGGTGAAGCAGGTTAAACCGATCGAACGTCCGCTCTGTCGAAATTAAACAATCAGCATTTTGAAGGAGATTTCCTTTATCCAAATTTTAAAGGTTTTAATCCTCAAATTATTGAGTTAAATGTGGTGGAGAAGGTTTTCTGTGTCTTCTTTCATGGTTCTCCGTCGCCATCTCGATTTCATCCATGACTTGTTTATTTGTTTGTTTATAAATTTATTTTATTCCTTCCGAACAATTTTTCCACCATGGGTTGTTTTTCTGTTATTATTCTTATTTCATCCCCAATCCCACCCCACACCCTCCCTTCACTATTTTTATCTTTTGGTTTTTCTATTTCCTAAAATCATGATTTTATTGATCATTTTATTCGAATATACTTTGTGTTATTTAATTTTTCATGCCGAATTATGTTGGGCCTTAATTCTCTTGCAGCACTACACTTGTGGATGACTCTGTCGATTAACCCAAGCACCGTTGGAAAGTTTGATTGTCTTCCATGAAGTTATAATTGTTGCCTGTGTTTTGCAGAGCCTACAGCAGTTCATCCCCAAATCAGCAGTTGGTGAACTTTCAGAAGATTCCAGCAATGTTGTACAACTCATCACAGATGCTTACAATGTTCGCCTTCACACTGGGACATTCACAGCAACAACACATTATTTTTGTCATATCTATCTATATATTACTAAAACTCTCATCATGTATGTATGTATGTATGTATGTATGATGTATGTATGTTCCTGAAATACAGCCAAAACGGTACACGATAGCGCAAAAATTTTATGGCCACCTTACTCACCATTCTCCTGCGGTGTGCAGTATCAAGTTTCGTTCAAATCGGGCAACGGAAAAAATTATTAAAAAATCAATTCCCGATTCAGTCAAGTACTCTTCGGGATTATTTGATCAATGCAAACAACCTCAGCGGTATAGTTCGCTGGAGCTATCTTTTTTTTCTCTCTTGAAATGAATTTTTTTCATCAACCGCTGTCACAACGGGAACCCAACGGGTTCACGGGTCATCGAGTCACCCTTAAAATCAGACTTCTAAAAATAGTCCAGCCAGACAAGAATGAAAAACAGACAACACTGGGCACTTTGCACAACAACTGCGATGCTTTGCACATTCATACTGCCCAGTTTAGTGAACATTTGCTGACATGTACTCCTCACCAAATAACTGAGCAACACCAAGTTTTCAGGCTTGTATCTATTTGATGGGACTTTAAGGTTTAAAAAAGGATGTTGAATTGGATTTAAGTACAGAGATCATGCGAGGATGGTTCTTGGTAGTGATGCCGTTGTCCTGAAGTGCAATGTTGATAACATGACGTGGACGGTTGTGGACTGTTGGTCCTTGCTGTTGGGCTAGGTGGTGAACTTTGTGCAGAGGATTTCATCCTTGGATCTGTTACTAGTCATAGAACCCCTCCGAAAGATGACAGGATCAGTTATTCGTGCCAAGTGGTGATGACTCCACATGTCCATTGTTGAGGCCTTGGCAGAATCTCGACTCGTCGATGAAAAGAACATGGGACCAACAGTTCATTTTCAATTTGTGATCTTTCGTTGTCCATTGCACATACTGTGTGTGGTTGATGGTGGTATCATGAGGATGAATGACATCCTGCGTTCTGCAGCTGCAGTAGTAGAAACATTCTCTGGTTCCAATCAGTCCTCCTTTACTGCACATCACTGTGTCTTATCCTCGGCTTGCATCCTAAGCTCCCTCAGGTCCTGCTTTGATCCAAGTGTTCCGAGTCCTACTTCTTGTAGGTCGGTCTGCAGCACACTGAGTAGGTTTGTGCAGTGACGTCCTCTGCGGGCTCGGTATTTGTTAGCACCCGATGCAGCGAATTCCGGGGCTGCTTGTGCAGATGGGTCTTTTGGCATCCGTAGCACATGGCTAAACATGGACAATCCTTCTTCGGACACTTTAAAATATAGGAGGACTGTATTGCACAGGTTGTACAATTGTATCGATGGGGCTCAAACTGTCCGGCCAACGATGTCGGGTGATGACTTGCAGGTGTTTATGGTGGCAGGCATAAAGCTTGTCCAGAACTGCCTTTGGAGCTGCCCAGCTGTTGCTGTTGCCTCAGTGAGACACAGGTTGCATTGAACAATGGTAGTTTCATTGTCAAGGGGATCCTCAATCCAGGGATACACAGCTTCCAGAAAGATTGGAAGGCAATGTTTCCCATGGCACAATGTGCTGCAATATCAGACGAGTTGCAGAGCAAAGAGCCCAGGGTTTTGCTCTTCCTCCATTTCTCTTGTCCCCAGAGTGGAATGCCGATGAAATGAATATGGGATGGTATGTGTGAGGGATTTGGAGCAGCGGTCTTCTGGTCCTCACACCATTGGCAGAAAGCCTGTTATAAACACTTTATGCGTTCATGTCAAGATTTCTTAGATTGTTGCTATTTTCAGCTCATCTTGGAGAGATTTTACTGTTAAAAAGTGGTTCCTTCGAGAAAGGGAGACAAGATAACCATCTCAAAGGGTTGTACCCCTTAGATGACCTGAATGAGACCTCTCCTTGAATTGTCCCGTCTGGTGGGACCTAATGTCTGCCTTAGAATCCTTCCTGATATGGAAAATATAACTTGCTTTCATTAGTTAATTTATTTTTGAGCATTTTTTTTAAACATAATTTGTCTTCAGTTCAATCATTTTACTCCAGCATTGTTCCAGCTTGGATCTATCTCTCTCTCTCTCTCTCTCTCTCTCTGAAAGGACCGTCTGGCAAACCCCCCATCCCTCTCCCCCCTCCCTCCATCGACTTTCTTTACAATCCTCTTGAAGAAGTTCAGTCATTCAAACTCCTGGGTCTCACTATCAGTCATGATCTTTCTTGGGAAAACCACATTTCAATGTTGGCCTCCAAATCAGTCTGAATTCTATAAGTCCTTGTCCTGCTTGTCCGGAAACCCCTCGACCCACTTTGATTACCTCATTATTATAATCACCAAACTCTTCCTGCAAAGTTCGAGCTTCTTTAAACTCTCGGAATAAATGGAAGTCCAAGGGAGCAACTTCTCCAAAGTAGGGTGGATGGGACATCTGTTCAAAGCCACAGTTGGCCGCGATGACCACTGCGACCTGGGCTTCATGAGCCAGTGTGTTGTGCTGAAGAATCAGCAAGAGTTGACAACTTTTCAAGGCACTTGTTCCAGATGGCTTCTCACAACCACCATTGTTCATCAGCTGAGTACTCCCACTTGATTGAGGTTTTTTTATTGAAGTAGTCGGTCATGATCACCCTTACGTTGTGCCAGAAAACAGTTGCCGTGACATTTTCCAGCTGATGCTATCTTCTTGAACTTTTGGGGAGGCAGAGCATGTGTATGCTTTCACTTGCATACTCTGTGAGTTGGTTTCAGGATCAAAATGCTGAGCCCATGACTCATCCTGCTGGAGTTACAATTCTGTCAATAAGTTGTTCGGGAGGGCTTTAATCTGCTCAAGATGTTCTCTGGAAATTTTGTTGAGGCCTTTCCTGATCAGCAGTCAACATTCTGGCAGAAATTTGCTGAAACCTTTGTTTATGGCCAATGTTTCATTGAGGATGGAACGTACTGACCCAGCGATGGCGGCAGGTGCTCAATGTCTCACCTATGTGCCTGAATGTTGATGTTCTCTCATTCATCAACATTTCCTGATGTGCTGGCCTCCTTTGGGGAATTCTGACCGTTGGCTTAAACTCAGTGCTCATTTTCCCTTGCATCATTCTGTTTTCCTCAAGTCTGAGGAAAGTTTTGATGAACAATACGCCCTTGGATTGAAGCTTAATAATATTTGAGATGTGTTGGTCATGTCCTGCACAACCGAAAGTCAAAATGTTTCCTTGATTAAAAAAAAAAAAAAAATCTCTATGTTTAACTTTAAAGTACCAAGATGAATTCAATGATCAATTTAATAATCCTTGAACAAATTGAAGCACTTTCTGCCATCGTAGTCCTTGACTGGGCAAATATTGTGGAAGTTTTGACCAATCACCTTCCATGGTATAGTGCTGGATTGGTCAACCGCAGTGTGGCACATAGACCACCAGGGACACTGACCAATTAGAATATGTTCATGACTCATGTAGTATTAGTGTGCAAAGTGTCAAAGGATGCAATCTTTGTGCATATCCACTGCACTAATAAACAAATCCATCCATCCATCCATCGGGACCATACTCTGTGCAGAGCGTCGGTGCTGCCGAAGCAGTCTTCTTGGCGATTGGGTACAATCCTGGACGGGTCGCCACTCCGACGCAGGATACCAGCATGCTGGCACTCATTTTGCCGACCTCGGAAGGATGACCGGCAGAGTCAACCCCACCTGGTATTAATTCAACAGCCGAGCGGGATTTGAACTCAGGATCCTGGGATCCCAAGCCCACCACCCTAATCATTAAGCCAACACCAGGCATAACAAACAAATCCTGTGTAATACCAGATGTGCTTTACCAGCATTTTGCAACATACACATACTTTTTGATTCAATTCAACAACCTAGAATATCTTAATTGCTCAATTAAAATGAGGTGAGTTTGTCACATTTTCGAACAATTGTATTTCTTTTCACGTTTTCAAAACAGATGAGAGATCACAATGCACGATGTCTTGTTCGAAGCCGACGTTATGATGCAACGTCGACCGTATTGTTTTGTAGCAAAGGCAACACTTCATTAATTGTTTGTTTGTGTTTTATGAAAAACGATGGACTGCTCTGTTCACAGAATCTTTCATCAAACGTCATAATCCAGCACAACTCACTACCTGAGGGACTCACTGTGAAATACTTGTCTAACTGTGAGAATGACACAGTTCGTGCCGATAGAGGAGAGTGTTCCAATGTAAAGATCGGTCAAAAGGTGAGGAACTACATGTTCTCTGCTCCACTACAATGCTTGTTAAGAAATTTGATGGACATGCATCACATTTTAAACAATGGTTCTTTTTGTTAAAACAATGAATTAATTGGCATGTGCACCCGTTAACTTGAGAACGAAGAAGGTTGTAAGTGAGGAAGGACATAGTTCATAAAATAGAGGGAAAAACAATTCGGAAAGAGAAGAAGGGTAAGATGGTGTTTGTTAACTTTTGAATCCTCAAACTGAAATGACTGTCAATAAGGGATACTTGATCGAAACAGGACGGAATGTCAGGGCTGCAGTGGCAAGTTACAGAAACACTCCTTCAGTGTGCTCAACAAATCCTGATGTCAAACTGTGGATTATTTCACAAACTTTGCTGAAAACCAGAAAACCATCATTTTGGGATTCTGCCATGACAACAGCCCAAACAGAAACCATGCCGAATGGCAGACTTATCCAGCAAAAAAACAATCAATAAAGTTGATTCAGGTCCAATGATGATGTTCACAATCAAATACCGATATCTGTTTATAATAATAATTACCAGGGATTAAAATGAGAGATCAGTAAAATTAACTTTCAAACGTGTCTCCCTCCTCTATAACCTGTCGGTGGCTCGTTAAGTCTGTCTCTGGTGTGTGCTCCACTTCCGTCCCTTCCCTATCTTCAAATGGCATCACAGCCGACTCCGCCCGTGACAAGGCCGAATGCCCACATTCTGTGTTTTCTTCCAAACCTTGTGTCCCAACCCCTCATTCTCGGTCCCCATCCTTCCCTGTCGTACGCAACTGCTCCTCCGTTCTGTGTCTTTTGCACTTGAGAAGGTGAAGAAGGCTTTTTCAACCCTCAACTCTGACTTTGTAACTGGACCGGACAGCATCAGCTCATGTGTCCTAAAAACCTGCTTTGCTGCTCATACACTTCCTCTCTTTGCCTGTTTCACCCTGTCATTTGTGCTCAGACATCTTCCATCTGCTTGGAAATCCACCAACATCACTGCATTACATAAAAATGTGCAAAACTGATCCCTTCAACTACAGACCAATCAGCTTACTTCCAATCATCAGCAAGGTCATGGACTCCATCATCACAGTTGATGTGAAATTCCTTGAAATTATGAAATCATTCCTTTTCTCCAACAACCTCATCTCAGATCACCAATTTGGATTCAGACCAGGTCACTCCACCTTGGACATGCTGCTTCAAATCACCCAACAATGGATGGAGGTCCTCAATCTCAGACATGAGATCAAGGCCATCTCTCTGGACATATCTTGTGCTTTTGATACAGTCTGGCATCCTGCCTTACTTTCCGAACTCTCTGCCTATGATATCCAAGGTCAACTCCACACATGGTTTCCTGACTTCCTCTACTCTTGGAGCCAACGTGTGGCACAAAACGGAATCCTTTCATCTCCCTTTCCTGTCAAGGCTGGAGTGTTCCAAGGTAGTGTTCTGGGCCCACTTCTATTCCTGATCTTCATCAAGGATCGCACTGACACTGTGAAAAATCCTCTATCTATTTGCTGAAGACTCCACCCTGTGCCGTGACATCCCTCTTCTTTCAGACAGGCAGGCTGTAGGCTCTTCTTCCCTCTCTTCAGACCTTGAAAAATAACACAAGATGGTCAAACACTTGGAATATGTAATTTCAATCCTCACAAATCTCACATTCAGTATTTCTCTCTGAAAGGACCGTCT
>CM068956.1:3611495-3631193 GCA_035128595.1 Eptatretus atami | reverse complement strand
GGGTAACACTCACCAAAGGTCACAGAGGTGTAATTTACAGTTGTAGAAACTGTCTCTAAGTTGCAGGGAGATTAAACAATGTCCAATGTAATGGAGGAAAGTTGTCACCGACAAGATACAAAAGCAGCAGAAAAGGGAAAGTTTTAAATTTACAAGAATGGCAATGACACCTGATTGAATGACCCATTTTGAGAATACTGTCAGACCCTGCTATTCGTAGATTCGCCACGTATTCGCGGTTTATAAAATATGATTTGCCTTGACATTCGCAGCCCTGTGCTTCACGTTTTAGTGGGGGTTTCTTTTTTCACTTTTTCACAGGATTTTGATTTTTTCCTCATGAATCACAAATTGCGGGGAACGTATCCCCCCTTTTTCCATTGAAACAATGCCCTGCTATTCGCGGATTCGCAGCATTTTCCAGGAACGTATCCCCCCTTTTTCCATTGAAACAATGCCCTGCTATTCGCGGATTCACAGCATTTCAGGAACGTATTCCCCCTTTTTCCATTGAAACAATGCCCTGCTATTCGCGGATTCGCAGCATTTTCCAGGAACGTATCCCCCCTTTTCCATTGAAACAATGCCCTGCTATTCGCGGATTCCAGCATTTTCCAGGAACGTATCCCCCCTTTTTCCATTGAAACAATGCCTGCTATTCGCGGATTCGCAGCATTTTCCAGGAACGTATCCCCCCTTTTCCATTGAAACAATGCCCTGCTATTCGCAGATTCGCAGCATTTTCCAGGAACGTATCCCCCTTTTTCATTGAAACAATGCCCTGCTATTCGTGGATTCGCAGCATTTTCCAGGAACGTATCCCCCTTTTTTCCATTGAAACATGCCCTGCTATTCGCGGATTCGCAGCATTTTCCAGGAACGTATCCCCCCTTTTTTCCATTGAAACAATGCCCTGCTATTCGCGGATTCGCAGCATTTTCCAGGAACGAATCCCCCGCCGACGGCGAGGTCCAACAGTGGTTACACCCTCGACCCTATTTCCTCTGACTCATCCCGATGAAGTTTGTGGAATATAGGTACATTTGGTCACGTGATGAAATGAGATATCCTGTTGTACCTGTACTGTAACAAATCAAACAGAATACTTTTTGTATTTGACTGTTTCTGCATGTCCTTGTTTCTTTCTTGCTCAATAATGCAGTCCATTGTAATTTGACTATGAATACCGTATAAAAACCCCATTCTTTACCCCTAACTTGTGCTTGTCAACATGGCCATGCAGCTTCAGTTTCAGGTGTTTGTGAAGGCTGATACCTGCCCAGAAACCAATAAGACCGAGTTTGAAATCAAAGCGTTAGGCCTTCAAGAAAAGCTGAAAGTTATCATCGAATACGACTGTGAATGTGATTGTGATGTACCCGTGCACAATTCTGACTACTGCTACAAACATGGAACTGAACATTGTGGAACCTGCCGGTAAAAACAAACAAAAAAGGAAAAAAAAACTTCATTTTTATATTTACAAATGAGAGCGTTGCCACACATAAGTCACAATGATCTTTATGCCATTGGTTCTCGACAAGACAGGGACATTGAACTGAAACCTGAAATGTGATCGAGTTCGTTGTGGAGTTGCTCTGATCAATACAAATGTACTTTTGTGCGTAGATGCAATGACGAATGGCAGGGCAGGCGGTGTAACTGCAACCTAAAGGGCACGAACGCAAAGGAAATCGAAGATAAGTGCAAAAGAGGGAACGAGTCGCAGATATGCAGCAATCTGGGAGATTGCCTTTGTGGCACGTGCGAGTGCCAGCAAAGCGATGACAGCAAGGAGATCATTGGAGGAATGTTCTGCGAGTGCAACAACCTGAATTGTCCCCGCTTCAACAACTCTCTTTGTGGAGGTGAGCATTTTTCAGCATTTTGTGAATTGAATTAAAAAGTTGATCTACAAATGTTTCATTCATAAATAAATTTTCGGTAACGTTTTTGATTTGCACCCAATATAACTCGTAACATTATTTTGTGCCCGTCGATGTATGATGGATGCGTGTGAGGTGTGCGGCTGGGGCTGGGGAGGGGTTGGATTCAGACTGTTTTTTTTTTAGTGAGTGATGGTGTTTTGTACGTGCGGTTGTATATTTATGTCGGTGATATTAAATCGTCAGCATTGAAGCCTTTTTCAATGACAGTAACACCTGCTCCCTCTGGGGATGAGAGAGGATTTTTTTTTTCACTTTTTCAGAATTGTACATTCATTTCCCCACTCTCAATACCTGCTCCTCCAGCAGAGGTCAGTGGTTAAATGACTTGTGCTCTACCATGTGTACAGGCAAAAATTGCAAGTCCTCTCTCCACCCTCACAGGGGGGTTTGGGGGGGGTGTATCAGTGAGAATTATTTTGTTCCATGAGTTGACCGTTGGTACACCCAGCATGCATGAACATTTTGTTGGAACCCACAGCAACAGACCTTGTGTTTTGGCCTCATCACAGGAGATTCCAATGATTTTGGGAGTTTTCGATTCCACAGAATCCAGGATAAGCATGTGATTCTGGGACACCAGCCAATAGTGGAGAGCAGTCCTCCATTGAGCTACACACAAAGGCCTTGTCGACTGGGAGTGGCTCTGATTTTGCAAGGAAAGACTGATCGACAGAGGGTGCCAAGTCTGCAGCTGGCTTTGAGGGCCAGCTTTGCTTTGTGATTAGCCCAGGAAAGGTCATGGCTGATGGTGAGGCCGAGAAGTTCAAAAGACCAAACATCTTCCAGCGGCTGACCATGGAAATAGATAATTGGGTTAGTTTATAGGCTGACACAGTGAGATATGTCAGGGTTGAAGGACATGTTCCACATATCAGACTATTACTAGCATCTAATCATTTCCAGATAAAAAGAGAGATCTCAGCTGCTGTCTGTCTGACAAAGGGATGGACATGTACTGTGTGACACAATGTGGAGTCCTCTGCAAAAAGGAGGAGAGGGTTTTTCCAGAGCATTGTGGAGAGGTTGTGGCAAGTTTATGTTTAATAGAAACATTCTCCACGCAGGATGTTCCCGATTCCTTTGCATTTTGCCATTCCTGACCTTTGTTTGTTTCAGCAATGGAGTCTCTCTCTCTCTCTCTCTCTCTCTCTCTCTCTCTCTCTCTCTCTCTCTCTCTCTCTCTCTCTCTCTCTCTCTCTCTCTCTCTCTCTCTCTCTCTCTCTCTCTCTCTCTCTCTCTCTCTCTCCTCCACAGCTGATACCTGCACCAAGCACACCTAACACTCTGGAACACCTCTGCTTTTGATGTTCATCTGTGGAGTGTCCTGTCCACCTCATGATGATGACAATGTACACACTTCACTCTTTTCTAATGGATACCATCTCTCCTGAGCCTGAGAATGACAAATTTTTCCCTGCGTCGTGACTTTCTTAATCTCAGTCTCATTGGCTTACAAGGGCTATCCCATACCTTCTGGAACCCAATTTATAACCGATCGAGTGAAAGGTTTAGGAGAGGTGATCACAAAATTACGTGACACTGTCTCATCAACTACTCAGATGTCTGGTCAGTTTCAATATGATTACACTTTTTTTATCTTGTTTCAGGAATTAAAACTGGAGGACTGCGAGCGGAGATCGTTGATGGTTCCCGGTGTCGCCAAGTCGTAATATTGGCCAATTGGTGGCACGTGCGATTCTGCCTCGTAATGAAAACAAATGTTTTCTTTTCCAATGAAACGGCATCCAAAAATGAAAATGAACTTTTTTTTTTTCTCTCTGCTCGAGGTCATAATCAAATGGTAAAGGTCATTGTAATATATCTGTCACAGATTACAAAAGTGGGTGATAAAAAGTGAACATTTATGTTCCAACAAAAAATTTATAAATATGGCTCGGTGGTCTCAGGGTATGATTCTCCCTGCACGTGCGAGAGGTGCCAGGTTCGAATCCCGGCCAACGTCGGTGGAATTTTTCGGGCTTCTTCGTCAAAAAGCGGGACACCATGGACACCAAGACGAAACATGCAATGCCTCCCTCCAGGAACCATAATCGTGGCATCCAGTCGTGAAAATAATGGCAAAACATGATGGCAGGATCCATCGATCAGTGAGAACAGATGCACCATTCCACACCTGTTAATCCATGGTGACACAGAAACAAAAGGCACGTGAATTCCACGGACACATTATCTTCAACTCTTCCGAACAACTCTCTGAACTTGAGAACTGTGCAGCACTGGGCGCCCAACATCCTTCATTGAAGAAAACAAAGAAGTGCACAATGGACCTCATTCAAGCAGGCCCTAAGAAGACTCTTGGGTACAAACTCGAGCTTTACGAGCAAACGGTGCATGCACATTGCATCCATGTTTGTTGTACGATATACTTTGACAATATACTTTGGTCTTATGCCTGCTGTTGGCTTAATGGTGAGGGGTGGTGGGCTTGGGATCCGAGGATCCTGAGTTCAAATCGCCCTTAGCTGTTGAATTAATAACAGGTGGGGGTTGACTCTGCCTGTCATCCTTCCGAGGTGGGCAAAATGAGTTCCAGCTTGCTGGTATCCTGTGTCGGAGTGGCGACCCGTCCAGGATTGTGTCCAGTAGTCAAGGAGACTGCTGAGGCAGCACCAACGCTCTGCACAGAGTACGGTCCCAATGGATGGATGGATGGATACTTTGGTCTTCAGGATGAAGTACATGTCCTAAGCTTTCCTGCGATGTTTGGATTTTATTTTACCGTTTTTTTTTTCATATAAAAGGCATTTTTAACAGTCAAGTTGCATGTCTAAGTTGAAGCTTTAAACTTCCAGCTTAAAACTGTGCCCAATAACTTCTTAACTTTGTCAATCTCTCATTTCCCCCCTCTCTGTTCTCTCTCTCTCGCTCTCTCTCCTTGAATCAATTTTAACAGACGCCGTAGGATAGCAAGGTGTGCATTGTCATACCAGTGTGCAGAAGGGCCCTCAGCATGGCATTGCAATCATGCACTGCAGCATTGTGTAAAATATACCACAACAACTAATATTTAACAAACATGTCCAATTTTTCAGTGTCGTGAAAAGTTACACAAAAACATGTGCAGAAAGTCAATTTCAAGTTTGTCATAATAGTTTTGCTAATATAACATATATACATATATTTACTGTATCAGATAGACAGTAAAAAGGATGAAACGTATTATTTTCACATCCAAAATATATACCATTCAAAAAATAAAGTTACAAAAAATATTGAGCAGGATTACTGCAGATCCTTGTGTTGACGTGTTTTTTATACACAGGCCAAGGGAAGTGCTGGTGTGATAAATGTGAGTGCAATCCTGGCTTCACGGGCAACGCATGCGATTGTCCGATGGAAAATAGCCAATGCATGGCACCCAGAGGAAAGTACGCTGGGAAGATCTGCAGTGACAGGGGCGTCTGTAAATGTGGCATTTGCGACTGCTTCGACAGCAAGCACTATGGAAAGTATTGCGAGTTGTGCCGCAATTGCCGACCCTGTATTGAGCACAGGTAGGACATGTAAATACGAGGTGTGTGTGTGTGTGTGTGTGTTTGCATGCACATGGTAAGGACTATAGACTGTGTTCATGGATATTAAAAGCAGTTTTGTTTGAAAATTTATCAGAAGAACCTGAAATAGTCTGAAACTTGAAAGGATGACGTTCAGATGAAGATCGAGTTTGATAATATAGGGAGAAATGATACTTGTTCAGAGATTGCTTCATCAAGTGGTGTATGGTATAAACTTCCAGGAAATAGTGCAACAAAAAGAACCCCCAATGGTCACATATACACGACTGTAATTTGAGAAAGGAAACAAAGGGAAAGATCTTCAACAACCATGAAATCCCAGGACAAACGCATCATACAACTAGAAGGTCGCTCGGTAGAGCACATACCTCCGCCACGTAATGCCTGATCCACGAGAACATATCTGGCCCAATACATTTTTGAGATCTCATGCTAAATATGATTTTTGGCACGATCTCTCAATGGTGAAGAATCACTTCAAAAATTCAAGTACTTGGATCCGGATCCGGATCTTCACCAAAATCAAACCAGTTCGTCCTTGTCAAACACCCAACCTGTCCACAAAATTTCATCTGGATCCGTCCACAACTTTTTTGAGATATCTTGCACACAAACAAACAAACAAACAAACAGACAGAGAGGGGTGAAAACATAACCTCCTTCACCTTCAGTGGTGGAGGTGATTAACTTTATACAATGTACAGCGATTTGAGTGACCATTCACGAGATAATGACCATAATTAAATATTTCTCTCCAACAAACAGCAAAATAATGTTATGATTCCGAGAATCTGTTTCACTCCTTGGAATCAACCGACAAGGTTTATTGGAATCACGTGCCAACTAATAAAACACAGGCAACAATCACAGCAGGCCACTTCCCCGAAATGCCGTTCCACCTGCTTTTTCTCCACCCTTCCTGATCTGGAAGACTAAAATGAAGACAAATTAAAACCAACGACAGGTAAAAATTCCAAGGATAAGCAAGATAAAAACAACAAATTTTAACTCATTACTGTATCTCCCACTCCTCCACCCGAAGACAACAACATAATTCAGTGCAGCATGAGGTATGATCAGAATCCTTTGACCTGATGGTCCGAACGGTGAAACCCAACTTTCAAGTCCCAAAGATGGTCGGTCCTGAATGGATTATATCAGGCCCCGAAGTTGACCTTTCATGGCCCATCACCAAACCAACCCAACTCCACAACCGGCTCTTGCTGGTCCACAACCATATATTTGCGCCTGGGAGAGGTCCTCTCCTCAGAGGGCTCTGAATGGGGACGTAACTGGTCCACATGCCGACGTACAGGTCCACCCCAATCTCGTTGTACCTGATAGGCTTCTGGGCTTGTCTCCTTCGTCACATCCCATCAGCCCACATGTCCTAAAATCCTGCTCCTCTGCTCTGTGCTCACCATCTTCTCTTTCTATTCACCCTCTTATTTGCTCAACGTCATCTGCCATCTGCTGGGAAATCAGCAAACATTACCGCCCTGCACAAAAAAGGTGCAAAACAGATCCCTGCAACAACAGACCAATCAGCCTTCTGCCAATCATCAGCAAGGTTATGGAATCCATCATCACTTCAGACATTAAATCCTTCCTCTTCTCCAATGCTTGATTTCTGATCATCAATTTGGTTTCAGACCAGGTCACTCTACCCTGGATATGCTGGTTCTGCTCTCCCAACAATGGATGGAAGTCCTCAATGCCGGACATGAAATCAGAGCCATATCCCGAGACACATCGTGTGCTTTTGACACGGTCTGGCACCCTGCCCTGCTCACCAAACTCTCTTCCTATGGTATCCAAGGCCATCTCCACTTGTGGCTTGCAGACTTGCTCTCCTGTCACAGTCAACGTGTGGCCCCAAATTGAGTTCTCACATCCCCACTTCCTGTCCAGGCTGGAGTTCCTCAAGGTAACGTTCTGGGCCCTGTTCTTCTACTGGTTTTCATCAATGATATCTCCGACTCTGGAAAATCCTCTTTATCACTTTGCTGATGATTCCACACTCTGTCGTCCCATCTGTCATCCCTCAGACTGGCAAGGAGCAGCTTCTTCAATCTCTGCAGATCTGGATAAAATCACAAACTGGTCCAACATGTGGAACATGTCTTTCAACCCCTGACAAATCTCACACTCTCACTTTGTCTCTCTGAAAGGACCGTTTGGACCCCCCCCCCGCCCCCATGTACTTTCTCAACAATCCTCTGGAGAGAGTCCTTTCTTTCAAGCTTCTGGTCTCATTATCTGCCATGACCTTTCCTGGGAAAGCCGCATTTCAAACCTTGCCTCCAAAGCCAGTCGCCGACTGGGAATCCTCCGTCGTGCAAAGTCCTTCCTCGGCCCACCTGAGCTCCTGACCACATTCAAAGCTTCCGTCCGCAGCCTGATGGAGTACTGCTCTCCCCTCTGGGCTGGTGCTCCTGCCTCTCACCTTTCTCGGCTTCACGCTGTAGAAACCAAGGCATTTAGGATCAATGGTATCTCCTGTAATGAGGTTGAGCTTTTGGGCGTCTCACTCTCTCACCGCAGACAGGTCGGTGTCTTTCTGTCTTCTTCTGTCTCCTCTCCAGTCTTGCCCCTCCCTGCTCTGTCTGCGATATGTTGGCCCCCCCCCCATCCCCATATTCCTCAGGACACTCAAGGTCGCCAACAACCCCCTTTCTGATAAAACTACGAAAATCACGAATCACTGCTCACCTTCACTCTTTCATTCCTCCTTTTTCCCGCCTTTGGAATAAACTCCCACACTCTCTTCAATCCCATTCTTCCCTCCAGGCCTTCAAAACAGCTGTTCACCACCACCTCTTATCATCCCCATCCAAAACCATGATCTTTTCTACCCCATTAATCCACCCCAAACCCACCTCTTCAAATTCTCTGCTTTCCTTCCTGAAAGTCACTGTAATGTCCATCTTGTATATCCCGTGTTCCCCGCCCCCAATCCCTTTCCCTTCCACAGATCTCCAAATGTCTCTGTTCCCCACTGTTTTGTCCTTCCCTCTCCTGCCCCTCGTCTCCTTCCCCCTCTGTTGTGCATTGTGTGTTAGCTCTCATACGAGCCTTGACAATGTGTACAAAAAACTGTGTTCCACAGCCATCGATCCCCTTGCCTATGGTTCTTTGTGAACACCATATCAGTGGGAGCAAAAGCACAATCTCAGCCAACATACTACTCCCGATGAAGCTCTTGCTGTTGACTTGAATGCACATTCAATTACGGGCGAACGAGATCCAGGCGCAATGTCATTTTGTGATGAAATATCAACACGAATGCCTTGTTATTGTATGTATGGAAGCATAATACTGAAGTTGGAAATAGGCTAACTCGTTCCTCCGACTGTCATTCTCCATCTTCATCTTCTTCATCGCCTGTTTAAATGTCTGGACCATCCTTTCTGTCAGGCCATTAGAAGCAGGTCAGACTCGAGCCAAAGTGGAGTGAAACGCCATTTTGAACAAAAAAGGCCCAAATTTCAGCAGCGGTGAAACAAGTGCCATCAGATGTTCCACCAGACTGTTTTGAAAAGTTCCATTGGACACTCAATAGTAGTTGTTACAGGAAGGGATGTCACATATGGATTTCTAGGGATTTTGAAAATGAATCTGAAACAACAAACAATATTTGGCAGAGGAAGGGACCTGCATAGTCCACATGAAGCCACTGCCATGGTCTGGGATTCCAGCTGGTATCTCCCATGGGTGCAATGCTGTGACAGGAAGGTTCCTGGCATTCACTTGGCAGGCATTGCAACCCTGCACCAATCTTTCAATATCCTGAGTGATGTTGGGCCACCACACACAGCCTCTGGCTAATGCCTTCATGCAGACCACCTCCTACAATGTGCTTAGGCAGATGCTTCACCATCTGGAGTGAGTGCAGTAGTGTCACATTCAATGGATAATGGCAGCGAAAGGCCCATCCTGTTTGCATTAGGACCACCTCCTAATGCCTTCATGCAGACCACCCCTGGGTGCATCTCCTACAATTCCTCCAAAATTGTTGAACGACCAGGCATTGGAATCACAACTCAACAATGGCCCCAAAATATAGTCACAGTCCATACTCAATTGCTTTTTCAGATTGAAAAACGGTTTTAGTTCCTCACACGGACACCAGTTAGGCCATTCCATCTGAGGATACCTGTTGACCTCACACAACAATAGATCCCTCCAAGAGCAAGTCTTAATGTCCACTCAGTAATTGGAGATGATTATGTGTCCACCATGTGCATGATCATCTCAGTGTCAGGCAAGCTGGGAGTTTGACCTGGACGTTCAGACAAGGGTAATCTACACAGTCCATCACAATTGTCCTGAGACCTCCTTGGTTTATACCTCGGTGAATATGAATAGCGAGCAGCAATAAGTACTCCCCAACGAATGACCCTTGAGGATGCCATCTGCATGTTAGGTCGGTCCCTTCCGAGTAAACCAATCAATTGTTTTTGATTGGTGTGGATCTCCACGTTATGACTAAAAATGTATTGATGGAATCGCTTCACTCTAAAAATTACTGCCAACCCTTTTTGGTCCAATTGGGCGTAATTCTGTTTTGCTTGGTTAAGGGTTCTCAATGCAAACATGATGGGCCTTTCGCTGCCATTATCCATTGAATGTGACACTACTGCACTCACTCCAGATGGTGAAGCATCTGCCGATAGCACTAGTGGCTTATTGATGTCATACGTTACGAGGACCTCTGCAGAAATCAACAACTAGTTTGACTGCTGAAAAGTTTGCTGCTTTTGAACCCCTACTCCACCCAACCCTGTAGGGGTTCGAACACTGATGAAACGTTTGGCAGAAACCAGTGATAGTAATTCAACATCCCAAGAAAACACCTCAGCTGGCTCACATTCTTTGGCTGAGGTGCATCCACAATGTCCCACACTGACTCCTGGATAGGCCGAATACCCATCCTGTCGATCCGGTCGCCATAGTTTGTGACAGATTTTTGGTTCAACTGTGAAGATGAGGCTTTTTGATCAGTTCAACTGAATTCCCGTCTCCTGCAGATGATGAAACACTTTGTCTAAGTGGGCCAGGTTGTCCTACCTAACACAAGAATGTCATCCAGATGAGCCACTACAAATGGTACTGATTTTAATATGTCTTCCATTAATTTCTGGAAAAAATGTTGGGGATGAGGATATGTCAGATACCATATGGTTGTAACAATGAATACAAACCATGATGCATATTGATGAAGTATAGCCTTTAGAGCCCTCTCCCAGCTCAAACTCTTGATAAGCAGTTGGTAGGTCCAACTTCGACCATGTCTGACCACCACTCATCACAGCCCAATAGGTCTTCAACATTTGGAATCGGGTACTGATCGATGACTGCTACCCAGTTGTAGCTTGACTTGTAATCCCCACATATCCGAAGAGATCCATCGGCTTTCAGAACTGGGACCACTGAAGATGGCCATTTTGAAAAAGTTGATTTTCTTGCTGATCCTCTCTGACTAAACCATTCAATTCCACCTCCAGCTTGGATTTCAATGCAAAAGGTAAGGTCTAGCCTTGAGTACTCACTGTGCCTTTGCTGTTTGACATTTTGACCCAATTATTTCTTAGTCTTCTTCACATTCTCAAAACAAAGGTTTGTTGAAAAGTTGATGACAAAAGCTCAAATGGTAAAAAGGTTACACCCTGGACAGACAGATTGACCCTGTCTCGGCCACAACATGGGTGGACGGAATAATGAAAATCAACTTGTGTCCGTCTCCCACATGTATCCCAGTATCTTTAGAAGCTCGAGTGGAAACATCAAACAGGCAAATCATAACTTTTGAAAGACTTAAAGTAGGTCGTGGTTAATCGATAAAAGGTCAATCCTATGTTATTGCAGCTATTTCCTTGATTGATATGAAGCAGTGAAAATATTGTTGGTCCTGGATAACAGTTTCAATACTCATGTGTTGTAACAGGGATTGTGTGGAATGCAAGACCTTCCACAGCGGTCCATTGGTTAAAAACTGCACAATCTGCTCAATAAATATTACCACGCAAAAGAGCTTAGAAGGAACGAAAGGAGCAGAGTGTAAGGAGCGGAACGGTTCCAGTTGCATCATGAAATACAAGATTGACGAGAGTAGTACCACTACCATCATCAGTGTCCTCGAAGATATAGGTAAGGGAAAGCAAGTAAGCAAAAAAGTGTCGAATAACATTTACTTTGCTCTTCCCACATTTTGCAGAACAAAAGGTGATTTGCAGTGCCTGTAGAAAGACTAAACCCCTTTCAAAATTATCACCTTTTGTTTCCTTACAGGCAGCCTGGAATTAAATTGCATTAAATCAGACTTTTTCCACCTTTCGGGTGGCAAGAAGGAAGCCATGACTCAAAAAAGCCCACCTTGAGTCCTGTTTGAGGTTTGCAAAAAACTCACTCCAGAGATTCTGAAGCCATGTGGGAAAAAAAGTTTTGTGGTCTGACGGAACCAAGATGGAACTTTTTCACCTAAATGGAAAAAGTTATGTTTGGCACAAATGCAACACAGTACTTCACCAAAAGAACACCATCCCTAATGTGAAGCATGGTGGTGGCAGCATCATGTTATGGGGATGTTTCTCATCAGCAGGGACTGGGGCGGCAGGATAGAAGGGAAAATGGATGGAGCAAAATACAAAAAAATCCTCGAGGAAAACCTGCTCGAGTCAGCCATGAATCTGAAACTGGGTCGGGGATTCACATTTCAGCAGGACAATGATCCAAAGCACAAAGACAAAGCCACACTGGAGTGTGTGAATAAGAAGATAATGATTGTTCTTGAGTGGCCCAGTCAAAGTCCTGACTTGAACCAAATTAAACATTGATGTTGCCCTCTGCAAGAAAGCTGAAATTGGGATGGAAGTTCACCTTTTAGCATGACAATGACCCGAAGCACACAGCCAAAGCTACACTGGAGTGGCGAAGGAACAAGAAGATCAATGTTCTTGATTGGCCCAGTCAGAGTCCCGACCTAAATCCAATCGAAAATCTGTGGCATGACTTGAAGATTGCTGTTCCTCAATGCTCCCCATGGAACTTGACTGAGCTTGAACAGTTTTGTCCAGAAGAATGGGTAAAAGTTTCCCAATCAAGGTGAACAAGGTTGGTGGAGACCTATCCCACCAGAATCACAGCTGTAATTACTGTCAAAGGTGCTTCCACCGAGTATTAACTCAGGGGGGTGGAAACTTATCCAACAAAGATATTCTAGTTTTGTATTTTTAATTAATTTTCAGAAATTTGTTGAATTTGTTTTTCACTTGGAAGTTGTGGGTTACGATGTGTAAATAAAGGTGGAAAAAAGTCTGATTTAATGAAATTTAATTCCAGGATATAAGGAAACAAAAGGTGAAAAATTTTAAAGGGGGGTGTAGACTTTCTATCGGCACTGTATGTCATTTCAAAATGACTTCCTCTTGTTGAAAAGTTTTTTCCCAGTAAAATGTTCAAGGAACAACGCAACAACCCTGATGCTCTCTTCCCTCTCACTGCCCACCTTTCAGTTTGTCCACAGCCTCCAAGTGCGTTGACTATTGTACCTAGCGTGCTTGCGGGTGTTGTGTTCATCGGTCTTCTGCTGCTCATTGTATGGAAACTCCTCACAACATTGTATGACCGCCGTGAATACAAGAAGTTTGAAATGGAGCGCTCGCAAGCAAAGTGGAACAAAGTACGGTTCTTGTGTACTTCTCATCGTAGCATAATTATTGCTTGTGGTATTGAGCAGGGCTGCAAAAGCATTTGTGCATAATATGATTACCATTTATTTGTCCATCTTTCTGACCATCATGCACACATTTATTTCCATACGCTCAAGTGTTTTTTACATTCCTGAAGTTTGAGAAAAGTGTTGTAAGTGAACCAAAGTCGTATTTTTTTGCATCCAAGTTCAATCTTCATCCTCAGAATGGGATTCACAGTGATTTTGTGCCCACAAAATGAAATTTAGTTGTGTTCAAGTTATAGTTTTACTTGAACAAATGTCGCTTCACTCTCTTTCTGAAATACATACAGGAATATTGTATGCTGACGAATATAATACATTTTTAGTCTAAACTATGTATGTTTGCCAGATGTAAAAAAGCCTTCCACTAGTCTCCTTATCGACACTCTCAGAGAGCCGTTTGTCTGTGTGTTTGTATGTATGTCGCCATTTTTCTCAGAGATGGCTGAACAGATCTTCATCAAACTTTCAGAGGTTTATACAAGATCGGAGGTTATCGATTTCTACTCACTGCTCAAGGTTGATTCCTTCATCCAGTCTGAGTGGTGTCTGTTCAGCTTGAGTGTGTGTGAATGCAGACGCGACTTCAATAAGAAACAAGAAAAACGACGACGGCGTATCACCAGTGGGCAAATTTGGTGTCATGTCCACAAAGTAATATAATTCACTCGATGATTCGGGTGTCCTAAATGTCCAGTGCCCATGGGAATAAGCTGCTCCCCAAAAGGGTTACACTGACAGAAGTCCCGTGGCTAAAAGGAGTGAAAACCCACTGGAGATGGCAAGGCGCTACGCGGCATGTGGTATGAAGCTTCTTTCATCAAGAGAAGAAATGTGTCACTGAAGATAATGCTGCGAATGTGGTTTAACTCCAGCGAACTACTGTGAACTCTAGTGGACTTGGGTGACCTCCAGTGTACTGCTGTTTAACTCCAGTGAAACTCAAGTCCGTGAATCATTTCCTTGACAGTGTAAAATGGCGAGCTGCCCGACAAGGAGAATGATGATGGTCGAAAATGGCGAGCTGCCAAGCAATAAGTAAGACAAGGGTGTAAAATGGTGAGCAGCCAGAAGGAAAGGCCCTTTCTTCCTCTCCTCGTCCCGCGACGAAGAGGTCCAAGAGACCCGTAGTCATGTTGTACAAAATGAATGGTTAGAAACCAGATAAAACAAACCACGCCAACACTACTGCTCTTGGTTGGACAAGTTAATGGAACAAAGTTCATGATGTAAAAGTACACCACAGTTTCACCAGTGAGTGCCTGGTGCCCAGGGAGTTTATTAGGCAAAATAGTTTTGAAAATTTTGAAAAATACATTTGGAATCGCTCTGTTAAATAAAATAATAATAAAAATCGCTCTGTCATGCCAAAGCCTTTCTAGCTATGTGAAAGGTAATCTTAAATGATCCCCGACCCCATTCCTTCATTATACTGTTGGTGTGGGGAAGTGTTTAAGGCCCCCACAAAAAAAAAAATACACTGGGCAATACCAGGCAATGCCGAATATTCCTGCTGGTACTTAATAAACACAGATTGTGCCATTAATTTGCTATTTTGGCCAAGTGTTGGCTTAATGGTTAAGATGGCTGGCTCTCACTTCTGTCCCGCTCCTTCTCGTGTCCCGCTCTGAACCTAACTTCCCTCTTCCTCCGTTGTCGCACACCACGTCACTCTCATCCTAACCTCACTCTCCTCCACTCTCTCACGTCATGCCCATCAATCATCCACTCCAGCCGTGTGGTTTGCTTGTTGTCACCCCTGGAGACGGGGTTTCTTGCCTGCTTGGACGTACAGCTGAGTTGTTGTTTTAAGGACGTGATCCCTTTTTATCGCCAGTCTTGAAATGAAAAAAACGTAGGAAAAGGTCACAGGGGAAATCGCACTGGGAGAAATTATCCTTAAACCCTACCTAATTAACAAAGCACGACCCCCCCCCTCATGTGGTGACACGTAACACTTAAGCTCACAGTTTCCCTACTTAGTTTACATCGAGATGTCTCCTACATGTTCACAGACCAAGCTACGCCATACACTCCTACCTTCCTCTGAAATTCCTCCATCTACCCCACAACATAACAGCACTTCTGGGGTTTGGCAGTGTAAGAGCACTACAAGGAGTGGGAAATGGATTTTTTGATGTAAAGTACAACTCTGCCACTGGGATGAGATATATATTAGGCCTATTGAACCAGAGGAGCAAGACAATAGCTCGGAGAAACACAATAGGGTCAGGTGATGAGAGAAGGGGGGGGGAGCATATTGACATTGATGGGCTTTATACCAATGATGGACTTGAAGGGTTGATGTCATGCTCAGACATCTTCTGCAAACTGGACTTCTCATAATCACAATTTATATGTACAGAAACAGACATCATGGGAGGGGTGAAATGAGGGGTTGTTTGTGGCACGGAGGAAAGTAGTGCTGTCGGTACCGGGGCGTGGTTGGTGGACCGATCGTTTGTGAGTTGGACAATTTTGGAAAGCAAAAGAACATGTGGGGTTTTCGTGATTGTAAAGAATGACGAAGAACGTTGGTTTTCATGAAATAAGGCAAATTAAACATGATAAAATGTTTAAAGCTTTTGAAGTAAGAAGCAAATGAATTCAGTTATCAGGAATGTTGGTTCAGTTGGGAGGGAATGAGAAAGGAAGAAATAAAGAATGAACCAAGGAAGGGAATTAGAGGCACAGTGAGTTTGTGGTTTTTTGGGGGGGGTTTTTTTCGAGCGAAAATATTTGTTTGTTTGGAGGGGGAAATAAGATCAAGTTGAGGAGCATGAAAGAGAACACTTGGGATAAAGCAGAATGAGGCACGTATCTTCAGAGCAGAGATATAATTGGCACACCGACTAGCTGAGGCTTTGGCTCATCGGCCAGATATTCACAGGGACACCAATTTGCCGATACACCACAGCATGGAACAATTAAACACGAAAAATTGGACGAAAACACAAGCAATACACAGGAACGAAACAACAACAGAAAGAGACGATGAGGGATTTGAAGTTCTCTGAATGAGTATCCCCAGATTACTATGTATTGTTATTGTGAACACAGCTTCCATGTGGTCAGCGCAAAGGGAGAGGGTGTATATGACACGCAATTATAACCTGTTTGTTTTTGTTTGCAGGATGATAATCCTCTCTACAAGAGTGCTACTACAACTGTTGTCAACCCGAAGTTTGATGAAAACTAAACCCATCGGACCTGAAAATTTTACCAACTTACTAACTAACACAGCACATAACTTTGCATTCTCCCTAATTTACATTCCAAAACCAAATATGAACTTTCAGAGATTATTTACAGTAGTTCATGTTCCAATTGTTTTTGAATGACAAAACAATTCATCGTCGTATCCATTTCCTGTACAATCTGCAACAAAAATGAATTTGAAAGCCAACGATCAACCATCCTGTGTATTTTTAACAGTATTATTATGAGTATATACATTCCTCATTGTGTTAAAAATTAAACTGCAGTGTTTGTAACATTTCTAATATTTCACTTTAATTGCTGATGTAATGAGAATTGCAAACACAGGTTGTCAATGAAATGTCAATATTTTTCAATGCACAATTTTTTAATTTTTGTCTTTTTTTTTTTTTTTACAAGATTGAGGCTCACGGAAGAGCAAGGAGGTGGAGGGTATAGATGACTGACAGAGTGGACCGCAGGGCGACATTTTGACACAATAAGCAAGGAATTAATGAATGGGAAGGGAGGAAAGAGAGGAGAGGAGGGAACACTGCAACCTACGAGTAAGAGGGTTGGGTTGGGATTGCTTAATGGGAATAATGAAGATGTGGATAAGGATGGGGGATGACTTGAGATGGACAGCGTACCGTCTGCTCGAATCTCTGCAGGGAAGATTGCATACATCCCACAGTGGGGAGGATTGGAGGGCTCAGAGTATAGAGGGAGCGAGACCAGAGGAAAGGCCAAGGAAGTTTAAAAACGGGGCCAAAAAAACATCAGCAGAGAAGGTTTCGAGAACATGGGCACCGATATGAGAAAATTATTTTTTTCAAAGTTAATAGATCTATTTTCCTTGAGTAAATTACTTTTTTTTAGTGCTACAGAATGTATTATGTCAGAAATAACAGAGATCACAGCAAAATGAATGGGTCATACTGTTTGAGAAATGTACAGGATGATGTAAATGAACTTGCTCGTTGTGAGTGTCGTGTCGCGCGTTGTAAAAGGAATCCCGCATCGTTCGTTGTTCATGAAAACCTGTCATGTTAAATGTATTTAGCATTTTTAACTTATCAAATTCATGAATTTTTTTTTTGTCTTATCTTTTAAATTTCATTGAAATCGTATGTGTAGTTTCTAAGAAGAAGTTGCAATTATTTGTGGACGGACGATGCACATCCCATAAGCTCCCCGGAACTACTTTACAGGTGTGCTAAAAACAATCCTTGGGAACATTATTACAAACGAACTACAGTTGGAAGCTGTCCGGGACTCAGCGATGATCCTGAAGAGAACCCTCGGCACAAAACTTTGAAAACAGTAAACTTCACAGCTTGTCCATGAATCGTGACCCCTTACCGGTATGAAGGGGGATACTTTAAGGCCACCCTGGAGACTCCATTCCACATTCTGAAACCGCGGATGTAGATACCAATCAACGACACACACACACATACACACACACACGAACATACACACACACAAACATAACACACAAACACACACAACACAAACATACACACGCACACACAGAAACACACACACCACACACACACACACACACAACATACACAAAACACACATACACACACAACACACACACACAAATATACACACAAACACACACACACAAATAACACACACACACAAACACATACACAAAACACACACACATATACACACACACAAACACACACAACACACACAAAACACACACACACACAAACACACACATATACACACAAACATACACACAAATACACACACACACGAACACACAAGACACACAAAACATACACAACTCACACACACATACACACACACAAACATACACACACACAAAGAAACACACACACAAACATACAACGCACACACAGAAACACACACACACAAACATAACACAAAACACACATACACACAAACATACACACACAAACACACACATGCAAAGCTTCAGGCTGCAAGGTTTCATGGTTTTGGTGTTATGGAGGAGACACACTGACACTGAACACACACACACACACACACAATTATTATGATACTTGGAGATGAAAAAAACCAAATTATATTGCTTTTATGCATGACAACATCTGGTCCTTTGTAATTAATATTAAAATAATGTAAATATAGCACGAAGTCCAACACGTGGAACATGTCTTTCAATCCTGACAAGTCTCACACTCTCACTAGGTCTCTCCGAAAGGACCATTTGGACCCCCCCCCCCCACTTCATCTACTTCTAAACAATCCTCTGGAAGAAGTCCTTTCTTTCAAGCTTCTGGGTCTCACTATCTGCCATGACCTTTCCTGGGAAAGCCACATTTCCAAACTACCTCCAAAGTCAGTCACCGACTGGGAATCCTCCATCGTGCAAAGTCCTCCTCAGCCCACCTGAGCTCCTGACCACATACAAAGCTTTCGTCCGCAGCTTGATGGAGTACTGCTCTCCCCTCTGGGCTGGTGCTTCTGCTCTCACCTTTCTCGGCTTCACGCTGTGGAAACCGGCATTTTGGATCATTGGCATCTCCCGCGATGAGGCTGAGTCTTTGAGCCTCTCAATCTCTCACTACAGGCAGGTCGGTGGTCTTTCTTTCTTCTACCGTCTCCTCTCCGGTTCCCCCCCCCCCGCCCGCTCTGTCTGAGATTTGTCCCCCATATTTCCGCAGGTCGCTCAAGGTCTGCCTACAACCCCCTTCTGGTACAACAACCAAAATCACCAATCACTGCTCACCTTCACTTTCATTCCCTTTTTCCCACCTTGGAATAAACTCCCACACTCTCCTCCATCCCATTCTCCCTCCAGATATTCAAAACAGCTGTTCACCACCACCTGTTATCATCCCCCATCCAAAACCTTGATCTTTCTTCCCCTTTAATCCACCCCAAACCCACCTCCTTCAAATTCCCTGCTTTCCTTCCTGAAAGTCCCTGTAATGTCCTTCTTGTACACCCCATGTTCTCTGCCCAATCCCTTTCCCTTCCACAGATCTCCTCATATCTCTGTTCCCCACTGTTTTGTCCTTCCCACTCCCACCCCTCTTGTCTCATGCCCCCCCCCCCCCCTTGGTGTGTTGTGTCTTAGCTCTCATGTGAGCCTCGACAATGTATACAAAAATAAAAAGTAGCTTCACCCATAATATCTTTTACACAATAATGACAAACGCTGTGATATGATCAGAAAAGCTTTTGTTTATTTTCACGTGATTACAACATGGCTGAACACTTATGTTAATGTAATTTATTACATGTAAAAAAAGTATTAGATAAAAAATATTAA
>CM068956.1:3570891-3586112 GCA_035128595.1 Eptatretus atami | reverse complement strand
AAAAAGAGAGAGATAAATATGCGCAAGCCATCATCATCGAGGGAAGGACACGGCAACGATCATTCTACAACTTCGCGACGCCCATCTGACGATTAGCATAACACCACAGGAGCCCATCATCTTCATAATCAACACAACAAGCCATCATCTTCTGCCTACAATTCAAATACAACGCCATCATCGATCTTACAATGAATCGACGTCCATCAGCTACTACAAACACACAACCATATCTCCTAAAACATCGGCGAGCATCGAAAATTAAATAACCCAGAAGCACAGAGCAGTCATCTCCTATTAAACAACCAGACAACGCAGTCATCTCCTACAAGGCAGGAGAGGAGCGACTTCCTTCAAAACGACAGAGCCATATCTCCTAAACTGGACCAAAAGCATCATTTTCAAACATAAAACGCCATCATCCTACAAGACATACAGATCATCTCCGACAAAATACAAGCATTTCTAATACATCACAGCAAGGGAATCTCTATAAAGCATTACACGCATCGATGTCAAAACACATCAAGCCGGTATCTCCTACAAACATCACAACGCGCGAAAATCACGCTCATTCCTACAACATCCACAACGCCATCATGTCTCCAAACTACCAAGCATATATCTACCATTCAACATCACAACGCCATCATACTCATAAAACACACAACGCCGAGTTATCTAGATAAACAGCCAAACGCATCATCTCTACAACTCGAAGCATATCTCCTTAAACACCACAAGCATCATCTCCTCAAAACCACAAGCGCATCATCTCTACAAACATCACATAACGCCTGCATCTCCTATAACAACACGCCATATCCATAGACACAACGATCTTCTCTTAAACACCACACGCTACTCTATAAGCACATCATTCCAACAAACATCACAACGCCAATCATTCGCTATACTCACAACGCATGCATCTAGCAACATCAACGCTCATCTCTAAACACACCACTTTACAAACAGACAACCGCTATATCACAATGCATGCGCATCATTCTCTTAAACACCCACTGCCATTCTTCCAACATGACAACCATCATTCATACATCAACGCCATCTATCTCCTACACACATCCAACGCATCATCTCTACAAATACCACAATCCATCATCATATCAATCATCTCTATAACACCACAACGAGCCATCATCTCCTACAAACATGAACAACGCATCATCTTCTCAAACACCACAACGGCCACATCTCCTATAAACATACACACACCGCATCATTCCTAACAAACTCACAACGCCTCACTCCTATACACAAAAACCATCCATCTTTAACCATCAAGCATATCTCCTACAAACAACAAGCCATCATCTCTTACACTACAAACGCATCAATTCTCCACAAACATGACGACAGCCATCATCTCCAACAACACCACAACGCATCCATCTCCTACAAACAACGAAACGCATAATCTCCTACAACACAAAGATCACAAACACGCCCAAGCTGCAATTCAAACCGCATTCTCTAACATACACTGAACGCCATCATCTTTATAAACACTAACGCGCATCATCTCTCATACAAACATCTGGGCACGCATATCTCATAGATAACACCACAAGTCCATCACAAACCAGCATCATCTCTACAAACAATTGCGAACCAATACATGTCTAACAAACAGACGCAGAGCATCATCCCGAAAGCACGCGAAAGCCATCATGTTCAAGCAAATCACAACGCCTGCTCCTAAACACGCACATCACTACTCACAAAGCATCATCTCTACAAACATCACAAGGCATCATCTCCTAAAAAAATCACCAGCCATAATCTCTACAAAATCAGCAAGCGCATCATCTCCTCAAACATCACACAACGCAATCATCTCCTAAAACACGACAAAGCATCATCGCTTTGCAACACATCACGCCAACACAACATGCATCCATCTCCTATAAAATCGTGCAGCATCATCTCTTCAAACATCACAACGCATCATCTCCTACAAAATCAAACGCCATCATCTCTACAAACATCACACGCCATCGATCATCTCTACAAACATCACAACGCCATCATCTCTCAAACACCACAAAGACATCATCTCTCTATCAAACGCATCAAACGCATCATCGTCTTCAAACACTCACAAGGACATCATCTCTACAAACAAGCAAAGCCATCATCTCCTACAAACATCAACAACGCATCAATCTCTTCTCAAACGCACAACAGCCATCATTCCTACAAACATACAAGCCATCATTCTACACAACAAAATAAAGCATACTCTAACACCACAACACATCAGGCATCATCTCCTACAAACATCACAACGCCATCGATCTCGCTATAAACACAAACGCCATATCTCCTTCAAACATCACAACGCCATACTCTACAAACACAACAATCACTCTCATCTACAATCAACGCATCATCTCCTACAAACACACAACGCATCATCTCCTACAAACATAACAAACGCCATCATCTCCAAACACACAGCATCATCATCCTACAACACTGCCACATAGCCATCATCTCCTACAAACATCAACGCCATCATCTCTAACACACACAACGCCATCATCTCCTACAAACATCACGCCATCATCTTCACAACACAACGCCATCATCTTCTTTAAAACATAACAACGCCATCATTCTCCTACAAACATCACAACGCCATCATCTCTACAAACAATACAAACGCCATCATCTCCAAAATCACACATAAACCATACAAGCATAAACATACAACGCATCATCCTAATCAAACTACAAGCAATCACTCAAACTAGCAAAAACACTGCATTCTCCTTAACAAAAAACACCACATCCTACAACAAACGCCATCATCTCCTACAAACACCCACAACGCATCATATCTCTACAAACATCACAACGCCATCATCTCCTTCAAACACACAACGCCATCATCTCCTACAAACATCACAACGCATCATCTCCTACAAACACAAACGCCATCATCTCTATAAACACACAACGCCATCATCTCTATAAACCCAACGCATCATCTCCTATAAACACCACAAACGCCATCATCTCCTACAAACATCAAAGATCATTCCTAAACACAACAACGCATCATCTCCTATAAACATCAAACGCCATCATCTCAAAACATCACAACGCCATCATCTCCTACAAACCACACCATCTCTCCATAACATCAAACGCCATCATCTCTACAAACTCAAACAAGCATCACTCCTAAAACACACGCCATCATCTCCTACAAACATCACGCCATCATCTCCTCAAACACACAACGCCATCATCTCCATAAACATCACAACGCCATCATCTCCTTCAACACCACAACGCCATCATCTCCTAAAACATCACAACGCCATCATCTCCTACAAATCACACGCCATCATCTCCTATAAAACAGCAAGCCATCATCCTATAAACACACACGCACATCATCTCTCAACACCAAAGCCATCATCTCCTATAAACATCAAACGCATCATCTCTAATAACATCAACAACGCCATCATCCATCAAACACCACAACGCCATCATCTCTATAAACACACAACGCATCATCTCCTACAAACATCACAACGCCATCATCTCCTATAAACAACACACGCCATCATCTCCTATAAACACCAAACGCATCATCTCTAAAACACTAACGCCATCATCTCCTAAAACACCACAACATACTCATAAAACCACAACGCCATCATCTCCTATAACACAACGCATCATCTCCTATAAACACAAACGCTCATCTCCTATAACACACCAACAACGCATCACTCCTAAAACATCACAACGCCATCATCTCCTATAAACATCACAACGCCATCATCTCTTCTACAACACACAACGCCATCATCTCCTAAAAACACACAACGCCATCATCTCCTAAAACAAACGCATCATCTCTAAAACACAACGCCATCATCTCCTACAAACATCACAACGCCATCATTCTATAAACACCAACGCATCATTCCTAAAACACCACAACGCCATCATCTCCTATAAACACACAACGCCATCATCTCCTAAAACACACAACGCCATCATCTCCTATAAACATGACAACGCCATCATCTCCTATAAACACCACAACGCCATCATCTCCTACAAACATCACAACGCCATCATCTCCTATAAACACACAACGCCATCATCTCCTACAAATACACACGCCATCATCTCCTATAAACATCCACAAGCATATCTTACAAACATCACAACGCCATCATCTCCTAAAAACTCAAAACGCATCATCTCCTTCAAACACCAAACGCCATCATTCTCCTACAAACATCCAAACGCCATCATCTCCTATAAACACCAAACGCAATCATCTCTAAAACATCACAACGCCATCATCTCCTATAAACACACAACGCCATCATTCAAATATAAAACATCACAACGCCATAATCTCCTAAAACATCACAACGCCATCATCTCCTACAAACATCACAACGCCATCATTCTCCTATAAAACACAAACGCCATCATCTCCTAAACACAACAGCCATCATCTCCTATAACCACCAACAACGCATCATCTCTAAACATCAAACGCCATCATCTCCTACAAAATCAAACGCCATCATCTCCCTTCAAAACCACAACGCCATCATCTCTACAAACCACAACGCCATCATCTCCTACCAACACCACAACCAGATCATCTCCTATAAACATCACAACGCCATCATCTCCTACAAACATCACAACGCCTCATCTCTATAAACATCACAACGCCATCATCTCCTATAAACACACAAACGCCATCATCTCTATAAACACACAACGCATCATCTCCTAAACAACAAGCCATCATCTCTACACCACACAACGCCATCATCTCCTACAAACTCACAACGCCATCATCTCCTACAAACACACAACGCCATCATCTCCTATCAAACATCACAACGCCATCATCTCCTATAAACACCACAAGCCATCATCTCCTACAAACTCAAACGCATCATCTCCTACAAACATCAAACGCCATCATCTCCTACAAACATCACAAGCCATCATCTCCACAAACATCACAACGCCATCATCTCCTACAAACATCAACCATCCTCTATAAACATCACAACGCCATCATCTCCTACAACATACGCATAATAACAGCAACGCACATCTCCTAAAAATCACACGCCATCATCTCCTTAAAACAAGACCAATTACAAACAATCATAAACGCATCAAGATCTAAACAAACGAATCACACGCATCATACGTATCTACAACACGCGACGCCATCATATCCTATAAACGACAGACAAACATCGAAATCTCTCCTACAACAATCGAGACGCACAGCCCTATACATCTCAACCCAAACTACAACACAAACGCATCACATCCCTATAAACACGACAACACGCATCTCTTATAAACACACACACGCATCATCTCCTACAAAGATACAACGCATGCAATATCCTATACACGCAACGATATCCAAAAACCAGCGCATGATCATCCTAAAAACATCAGCCGATCATTCTCCTAAACACCACACGCCATCAATCTCCTAAGTAAACGCACAATGCATCACTCCATACAAACGCAAACATATCTCCTACAAACCCAACGCATCATCGTCTTAAACACCGTACAACGCCAGTTACTATACACAAAGCCTTCTCCTATAAACATCGGCCGTCACTCACGAACATCACAGTATCTTACAACACCACCAGGACGGCGTCATCTCCTAAAACATCAAACGCATCATCTATCACGAAACATCCACGCGATCATTCTAAAAACAAGCATCCCTAAGGAAAACGCCATCATCTCCTAATAATCAGAACACCACAACGCCATCCATCCCTATGACAAAATCAAACGCATCCATCTCTACAAACAGCAGCACACCATAACAAAAAAAAAACGGATATCGTCTACAAACAACAACGCGCATCATCTCCTAAAAAGGCACAACACGCATCTCTCTTTCAAACATCGAAACGCATCATCTACCTACAAACACGCATATTCTAACAAGCATCATTGCCTATAAATACGACACGCGCATCATCTACTCAACATCACAACGCCATCATCTCTCCTAAAACACAGAACGTCCATATGCTCCAACAGACACAACGCCATCATCTTCCTAAAACATCGCGACGCCATGATCTCTAACAAACAGCACAACGCAATGCTCTAAAGCATCGCGAGCGGATCATTTTACAAACACAAAGATATTCCTACAACATGAAACGCATCTATGCTCCTACAAACTCAAACGCATCATTCCCGTACAACATGCAAGCCATCATCTCTAGGATCGATCTACAAACATCCAACGCATCATCTCTAAAATAAAGCATCATCTCTTCAAAGACAGACCGGAAAGCATTCGATCTCCTTCAAACTGACAGACGGCCATCATTCTAAAATATATACAAGCATCATTTCCTACAAAACCTGACCGCAAGCATGCTCTAGAACACACACTGCATGCTATCTCTTCAATAGCAATACAGCAACGCATCATTATGCTACAAACTCAAAAGCATCATCTCCTACAAGAGGAAGACCAACGCCGATCATTCTTTAAAGGACAACAGCTGCATCAATATCTATAACAACAAAGCCATCATCTCTATCAAACTAAAAGATCATGTACAAACACCAAACGCCTCGATCTCTGATAACTAAGAACGCATATCTCCTACAAACCTCACACGCCACGATATCTCAATCACAGAACGCATTCTCCTAAATCACGTGCAACGCCGATCATTCCGCAAACACCGAACACGCATATCTCTAGTAAGCTCACAGGCCATCATCTCCTTCAAACACCGAATAGGCATCATCTCCTATAAAGCTATAACACGCCATCATCTCTACAAACTATCACACGATATCTTGCTATAAAACAAACGAATCATCTCGTATAAAAACATTAAAGCCATCATCTCTTAAAAACCACCACAACGCATCATGCTCCTATTAAAAGATACAACGCCATAAGTCTATAACATCTAGCAACGATCATTCTTCAACACCACAAGCCATATCCATTAACAACAGAACGCCATATTCCTACTACAACATACAACGCACATCTCCTAGTAACACGCACAGATCAATCTTCTAATAAACACCAAACGCCATATCTCCTATAAACCACGCAAATCATCTCCATAAAACCACAACAGACAATCATCTTAATAAACCCCACGCATATGTTCGATATGGACAACAACATCATCTCTTATAAACCCACAACGCCTTCGATTCCTATAAACAACAGAAGCGATCACTCCTATAAACAGTGACAAGCGATGATCGTCTATAGAAACATAGCAGCCATCATCTCTTAAAAACAGCAAGGCCATGCTCTATAAACACACAGCCAGTCATCTCTATAACATAACGCATCATGCCCTATAAACAAAAAACGCACACGCCATCATTCCCTACAAAACATCAAAAGCATCATCTTCTATAAAACAGAACGCATCATGCTCTATAAACACCACAGACGCTATCTATCTCTAAAAAACACGCCATCATTCCTATAACACGACAACGTCATATTCTATAACATCAAGCATCATCTATAAACACACAAGCTATCATCTCTACAACATAAGGACGCCATCCTCTCCTAAAACATCAACAACGCATCATGTCTAAACTCACAACGCATCATCTCCTATCACAAGCCATCATCTCCTACAAACAAAACGATCTCTTATAAATCACAGACGCATCATCCCCTCAAACTACGTTAACGCATGATCTCTACAAACACCACAACGCCATATTCTTAAAGCAAATCGTCATCTCCTAAAACTACACAGATCATCTGCTATAAACACAGACAAGCATCATTTTTAGATAACAAACGCATCTATTCCTTAAACTCAACGCTTCATCATCTCGTATAACGCACAAGCATCATTATATAAACCCAACGCCATCGTGATCTCCTATACACACAAACTAGCGATCTATCCCCTCTATGTAAATAAAAAGATCACTCCTATGAAAACGTACAAGCTCATCATCGCTAAGAACCGCAAGACATCTCCTACATAACACACAACGCATCCATCTTACAAAACATCACAACGCCGATCATTTCCACAAAAGTCACAACGCATCATTCCTAAAACATCACAAGCCATCCATTCCAACAACATCGAACCATCATCCAACACGACGCCATATCTCCTAAAACATCGGACGCCTCATCACCACATCAAGCTATCAACAATCGACGCCATCATGTCCATCAACACCAACGCCATCTTCTCTACAAAATCACAACGCCATCATCTCCTACAACATCGGCATCGCATCGATCTCCTACAAACATACAACGCCATCATCTCCTTCAAGGAACATGCACAACGCCATCATCTCATACACATCGCAACGCCATCATCTGCCACAAACATCACAACGCCATCATTCCAACAAACATCGACAACGCCATCATCTCTACTGAATCTCACAAACGCCATCATCTCCGCATATCACTAACATCAAACGCATCATCTTCCAACAAACTCACAACGCCATCATCTCCTAACAAATCATCAAGCCATCATCTCCTACAAACATCACAACGCATCATCTCCTACAAAATCACAACGCCATCATTCTCTACAACATCGGCAACGCCGATCATTACTCCTAAAACATCACAACGCCATCATCTCCTACAAACATCACAACGCATCATCTCACAAAATCCACGCCTATCATCTACCTCAAAACGCAAACCATCATTCCTACACTCCCGCACATCTCCCAACCACAACGCCATCATTCCTACAAACACCAACGCCATCATCTCCTAAACTCACAAACGCATCATCTCCAAAAATCACACGCCTCATCTCTATCAAATCACCAAACTGCCATCATCTTCAACAAATCACAACGCCATCATCTCCTACAAACATCAGAAACGCCATCACTTTCCAACAAACATGCAACCATCATCTCCTACAAACATCACAACGCATCATCTCCTCAAACATCACAACGCATCATCTCCTAAAACATCCAACGCCATCATTCTCAACAACATCGCAACGATCATCTCTCTACAAATCCAAGCATCATTCCAAAAACTCGCACGCATCATCTCCTACAAACATTGAACGCATCATTTCAAAACATCCAACGCCATCATCTCCTACAAACATCGAAACGCCATCATTCTCAAAACATCGCAACGCCATCATCTTCCTACAACATCGAAAGCCATCATTCCACCAACACACACGCAAGCTCATCCTTAACCCTAACCATATTTCCAACAAAATGAACGCATCATCTCTAAAACGCAAACGCCATCATCTCTAAAAATCACACGAATCATCTCTATCAAACATCACAACGATCATTCATCAAACATCGACGCCATCTCTCTACAAAATCACAACGCCATCATTTCCAAAACATCGCAACGCACATCATTCTCCTACAAACATCGAACGCCATCATCTCTACAACACCCACAACATCATCTCCTTCAAAACACAAGCATCATCCTACAGAACACAACATCTCCCAAAACCACAAGCCATCATCTCCTACAAACATGCAACGCCATCATCTCCTACAAACACACACAGGCATCATCTCCTAAAACATCAACCCATCATTTCCAACAAACATCAACGCCATCATCTCCTACAAACATGCAACGCCATCATCTATCAAACATCAAAGCCATCATTCTCAAAACAAGATCATCCAACAAAGCCATCATCTCTACAACCGACAACGCATCATTCCTAACACACACGATCATTCCTAAACAGCATCGCACAACGCATATCTCTACAAACATCGCAAGCATCATTCAAAAACACGCACAAGCCATCATCTCCTACAAATCACAACGCCATCATCTCCTCAAACCATCACAACGCATCATCTCCTACAAAATATCGCAAACGCATCATCTCCTACAAACGCCACAAACGCCATCATCTCACAAACAACCACGCCATCACTCCCTACAACATACGCACACGCCATCCCATCATCCTACAAACATCACAACGCCATCATCTCCTAAAACACCAACGCCATCATCCGCAAATCTCGCAAAATGCACATCGCATCATCTTCAAAACAACACATAATCACAGACCAAACGCCATCATCTCCTTACAAACACACAAGCCCATCAATTCCTACAAACATCCACAACGCCATACATCTCCTTCAAAACCACAACGCCATCATCTCTACAAACTCCAACACTCTAACACAAAGCCATCATCTCCTAAAAACAAAGCCATATCTCCAACAAACATCACAACGCCATCATCTCCTACAACACTGGAGCAACGCCATCATCTCCTTCAAATCACCACAAGCCCAGCATCTCCTATAAACATCACAACGCCATCATCTCCTTCAAACACACAACGCCATGCATTCCTACAAACATCACAACGCCATCATTCTCTCAACATCCAAACGCACATCACTCCTACAACCAACATCCACAACGCAACATCATCTCCTTCAAAACACAAGCCATCATCTCCTAAAACATCAACGCCATCATCTCCTTCAAACATCACAACGCCATCATCTCCTTCAAACACCACAACTATCTACTAAAACTAAAACGCCATCATCTCCTACAAACATCACACGCCATCATCTCCTAAAACATCGCACGCCAATCATCTCTTCAAAACCAAGCCATCATTCTTCAAAACATCACAACGCCATCATCTCCTTAAACAACACAACGCCATATCTCCTACATGCAACGACAAGCCATCATTCCTACAAACATCACAAGCCATCATCTCCTAAAACATCAACGCCATCATCTCCTAAACACCACAACGCATCATCTCTATAAACATCACACAGCCATATCTCCACAAACATCAAGCATCATTCATAAACATCACAAACGCCATCATCTCAACACACACATCACTAACGCCATCACTGCTCTTCAACACACAACGATCATTCCTCCAAAACACCACAACGCCATCATTCCTAAAACACACAACGCCATCATCTCCTCAAAAACCACAACGCATCATCTCCTTCAAACACACAACGCCATCATCTCCTAAACTCACAAGCATCATCTCGCTACACACACAAAGGCCATCATTTCCTAAAAACACAACGCCATCATCTCCTAAAACCAACCATCATCACACACGCGCTATCATCTAAAAACTCACACGCATCATTCCTCAACCACCCATCATCTCCTTCAAAGACACAACGCCAACATCTCCTTCAAACCCACAAGCCATCACTCTACAAACACCCAAACGCCATCATCTCTAAACACACAACGCCATCACCCCTATAAACATCGCCAACGCCATCATCTCAAAACATCACAACGCATCATCTCCTCAAACATCACACCGCATCATCCACAAACATCACAACGCTCATCTCCTATAAACACCACAACGCATCATTCCTATAAACATCGACACAACGCCATCATCTCCTATAACACCACAACGCCATCATCTCCTACAAACACCACACGCCATCATCTCCTATAAACACAAACAATCTCCTAAAACACAACGCATCATCTCCTTCAACACACCACAACGCCATCATCTCCTTCAAACACCAAAGCCATCATCTCCTACTAAACATCAACGACCATCATCATCTAAACATCAGCAACGCCATCATCTCCTACAAAAATACACACATGACGCATCATCTCCTATAAACATCACAACGCCACATCTCTATAAACATCACAACGCATCACTCCTAAAACACAACGGCATCATCTCCTAAACACACAACGCATCATCTCCTCAAACAAAGCCATCATCTCCTACAAACATACAACGCATCATCTCCTACAAAACACCACAGCCAATCTCTACTCCACCAAATAATCTCAAACACCAACGCATCATCTCCTACAAACATCACAACGCCATCATTCCTACAATCACACCATCATTTACAACACACAACGCCATCATCTCCTAAAAACACAACGCCATCATCTCCTCAAACATCACAACGCCATCATCTCCTACAAACACCACAACGCCATCATCTCCTACAAACATCACAACGCCATCATCTCCTAAACACAACGCACATTCCTCAACACCATACACTCTCCTCAAACACACACGCATCATCCGCTACAAACAACGCCATCATCTCCTAAACATCAAACGCATCACCAACAATCACAGCATCATCTCCTACAAACATCACAAGCCATATCATCTACAAACATCACAAAGCATCATCCAAAACACAACGCCATATCTCCTACAAACTACCAACAGGCCATCATCTCCTACAAACATCACAACGCCATCATCTCCTAAAAAATACAAGCGCATCATCTCCTAAAACATCACAACGCCATCATCTCCTATAAACACCACAACGATCATCTCTTCAACATCACAATGCATCCTACAAACATCACAACGCCATCATCTCCTACAAACATCAAACAAGCATCAGTCTCTACAACCCAAAAACAGCATATCTACCTAACATACACGCCATCATCTCCAACAACATCACAACGCCATCAATCTCCTAAAACACACAAACGCCATCATCTCCTACAAACATCACAACGCCATCACTCCTTCAAACATCACAACGGCATCATCTCCATAAACAATCCCACACGAACATCTCCTACAAACATCACAACGCCATCATTCTCCTACAAACTCACAACGCCATCATCTCCTTACAAACCACAACGCCATCATCTCCTAACACAACGCCATCATCTCCAATAAAACTCACAAGCCATCATCTCCTCAAACACCCACAACGCCATCATCTCTTCAAACATCACAACGCCATCACATCCAAACCATCACAACGCCATTCATCTCCTAATAAAACCAACGCATATCTCTACAACACCACTAGCCATCATTCCTAAAACTACAACGCATCATCCTATAAACACCAACGCCATCATTCCTACACACACATTCAACGCATCATTCTATAAAACACAACTCCACATCTCCTATACAACCATCCTAGCAACCCGATCAACACCTAAAATAACAACCATCATCTCCTACAAACATCAACAACGCATCATCTCCTAACTACATAAACGCCATCACCCTAACAAACATCAGCGCATCATCTCCTACAAACATCACAACGCCATCATCTCTACAAACAATCAACCGCCATCATCTCCTACAAACACACAACGCCATCATCTCCTAAAAATCGAACGCCATCATCTTCCTACAAACTTCACACCGACATTTACAAACTCACAATGCCATCATCTCCTCAATCATAACGCATATCTCCTAAAAATCGCAACGCATCATCCTACAAACATCACAACGCCATCATCTCCTACAAACTCGCATCATCCAAACATCCAAGCCATTCATTTCCTAAAAACATCACAACGCCATCATCTCTAACACATAACAAGACCATCACTCTACAAATCAAGCACATTCACAAACATCGCAACGCATCATTCTAATCCAAGCCACATCCTACAAACATCAAACGCCATCATCTCTACAAAACTCACAACGCCATCATTTCCTACAAACATCACAACGCCATCATCTCTCTAAAACATCACAACGCCATCATCTCTAACAACATCACAACGCATCATCTCCTACAACATCCATACCATCATTTCCTACAAACATCACAACGCCATCATCTCCTAAAACATCACAACGCATCATCTCTACAAACATCACACGCCATCTATCTTCCTAAAACATCACAAGGCCATCATCTCCTACAAACATCCAACGCCATCATTTCAAACACACGCAACGCATCATTTTACAAACATCACAACGCCATCATCTCCTACAACATCACAACGCCATCATTCCAACAAACATCAACGCCATCATTTCCACAAACATCACAACGCCATCATCTCCTACAAACATCACAACGCCATCATACTCAACTCGCAACGCCATCATTTCCTACAAACATCAACGCATCATTTCCAACAAACCACAACGCCCATCTCTACAAACATCACAACGCCATCATCCTATACAAACATCCAACGCCATCATCTCCACAAACATCCAACGCCATCATTCCAACAACATACAACGCATCATCTCCTACAAACATCACAACGCTCATATCCATACAAACATCACAACGCCATCATCTCCTACAACATCACAACGCCATCATCTCCTAACAACATCACAACGCCATCATCTCCTAAACATCACAACGCATCATTTCAACAACATCAAACGCCATCATCTCCTACAAACATCACAACAATCACTCTCTCAAACATCACAACGCCATCATCTCCTACAAACATCACAACGCCATCATCTCCTACAAACTCACAACGCCATCATTTCCAACAAACATCACAACGCATCATTCTCAACAAACATCACAACGCCATCATTTCCAACAAAACATCACAAACGCCATCATCTCCTACAAACATCACACACGCCATCATTCAACAAACATCACAACGCCATCATTTCCAACAAACATCACAACGCATCATCTCCAACAAACATACAACGCCATCATCTCCTACAAACATCACAACGCCATCATCTCCTACAAACATCAACGCATCATCTCCTACAAACATCACACGCATCATTTCAACAAACATCACAACGCCATCATTTCCAAAACACACAAACGCCATCATTTCCTACAAACTCACAAGCCATCATTCTCAACAAACATACAACGCCATCATCTCCACAAACTCAAAACGCATCATCTCACAACATCAAACGCATCATCTCCAAAACATCACAACGCCATCATCTCCTACAAACATCACAACGCCATCATTCCTCAACAAACATCAAACGTAACGCCATCATCTCCTACAAACATCGCAACGCCATCATCTCCTACAAACATCGCAACGCCATCATCTCCACCAAACATCGCAACGCCATCATCTCCTACAAAAACCCAATCATCTCCTTCAAACATCGCAGCAACCGTCATCTCCTCCCCATCGACAAGCAATGCTCCCTCAGCACCAGCCCCATTGTGCGCCACGGCGCAAGCCAATTTGCATAAACGGATCAAAACGAGGGTTTCCCCGACACCAGCCCGTGACGTCGAACATGGGGTTCCCAGCGAGGCTTACCAGGGGTGAGAGGTCGGAGGTGAAAAGTGGGCTTAGCCCGGCCTCGGGTGAGAGATCAAAGAGCGGCTCG
>CM068956.1:3549223-3566090 GCA_035128595.1 Eptatretus atami | reverse complement strand
AGAGAGAGATGAGAGGGTGAAGAGGAATGAATGGTGAAGGAGGAATATTCGGGAGGAGGGTGAAGGAGGAATGAATGGTGAAGGAGAATATTGGGAGGAGGTGAAGGAGGAATGAATGGTGAAGGAGGAATATTGGGAGGAGGGTGTGAAGGAGGAATGAATGGTGAAGGAGGAATATTGGGAGGAGGGTGAAGGAGGAATGGAGGGAGGAAGCGAGTGAAGAAGAGTGAGAGTGGAAACGGTTGAGGGATATCTCCGCCCAATCCTCGTACAACGTCTCCACGTCGGGCCATGGCGGAGCGGAGTGTGGACGTGGTCCCTTTACCGCTGGATGTCCGGGCCAAGCTTGCCGAACTCGAGCTGGAACTCTCCGAAGGTTCGCTCCGTCATGGCGATGATGATTTGCTGCACCACGTATCGCGGTGTTCGCGTCTTGGTTTTATCCCAATGTTTCAATGTCCGTTTCCGCGGTGTCCGAGATCCAGCTGGGATCGCCGTGTACCGAACATATTTCACGACCCCACAACACCCCGTCTGATGATCATTTTAATGTCGAGTTACCGTAGAACGAGCTTCCTAACGCTCGCCCACCACTACTCCCATTTTTATTTCTATATTTATCGTAGAACTTGATCCACGATCTCGTACACACCTAACCTTTAATTATTTAATTTATGTACCGTAAACAAGTTCTCTACGATCTCTCTATGCACTCCGCCGTCAATTATTTTTTATTTTCGTCAGTAAACGATTCCACGATCCACACACCGACGCTGCAAAATTCGAGGAATCATTTATTGCTACCGAAAACGACTGACGATCACTCAACACACCACTCCAAATTATGTAATAGTGAGGTAGGTGCGTAGGATATCAGTGGGCGTGGCTATATGAAAATACCATTGTGTTGGGCTCAGAGGTGAGTCCAATCAAGGCAATTGTAGAGACATCTCATTATCGTGGTATTCCGGTTGGTTGCGTGTGTGCTGTTGAGTGTGTTGTGTGTGTGTTGGTGTGTGTGGAAGGCTGTGTGTGTGGTCGTATGTGTATTATGTGTGTGATGTGGTGCGGTGTGCGTGTGTGTGTTGTGTAGGTTGTGTAGATGTGGTGCAAACGCGAGGCCTCTACAGCACAAACTCAGGAACCAAGACTCGTATCTTGATGTGTTGCATAAGTGGAGACCTGCTCAAATAGGATGATCTGTAGTTCACCTGTGTGTGGTCAATATTTTATGAGCAAAGCCATTGGCAAATAACGCAATTAGAAAAATCTTGCGACAAGACGTCGAGAGCGAGACAATGTGTAGTGGATGAAACCAATAACTAAGGTCAATGAATCTTCGTCTGGAAACGTGTCTGGGTCAATATGAAAAGCTGTCGATCACAGCGCTGTCGAACTCACTATAGAATGCACCCTCGTCGCTACCGGTCTTGTTAGATACCTTGTTATTGCAGATCGCCAAACATGGATATCTAATATCAGTTGCTTAGTACAATACTTTCAAAACGTCAGAGGCTGTGTTGATGAGTTGTAAAGATGAATTAGCGACTGTACATCTGCATAATACAGTGGTCGTGTGTAGTACAGAATCAAAAAACTGAACCGACTATAATATGCCAAGAGAAACAGAATAGCAGCTGATAGAATACATTGTAGAGAACAAGTAATTTCGAAGGGGTAAACTCTGCGTTTAGGAGCAATAACTGCTCCCATTGCGTGAATTGGCACTCTTCAGGTGTAAAGCAATACGACTGACACTCAGTATTACACTCAGTACCTCGACATGAACTAGGTCAGTAGTTAAGCATGTTCAGGGCTAAAGAGTGTGTGAACACTTGTCTTGTCTTGGGTGTAGAGTGGAATCGTGTACTCCCAGGTGGTACTGGATACCAAGCAGTGAATCAACCCGATGACATCACTTCTGGGTAAAGAACCGACCTTGATACCCGTCGTTTCATGACAGAGTAAATGTCGTGTAGTGAGACCTTTGGCCATGCCTCAATAACCGCCTACCTCGAGCGTATTATAATTCAGGGTGGGAAGAAATCTGAAGATGAGACGAGAGTGCATTTTAAGAGACATCCTACATGCTCATTAGTGCCTGGTGTTGCTTAATGATCTAGGGTGGCGGGCTTTGGATCACTAGGGTATCGCTAAGTTCAAATCCCGCTCGAGGTCTGTGTGTGTCTGTATGATTACATACCTAGTGGGAGAACGGTGCTAACTCGATGCTGTCGTGTGAACCCTTCTGTATGAGGTCAGAGAAAAATTAGTGCCAAGCGATGCTGGTTAGTGTCTGGGTACGGAGCGAGGGCTGCGAACAACCACGCCAAGGCATGTGCCCTAAGTTAGCTCAAGGTAGAACTGTGACATGTACCTAGTAAGCACAGCGTGCTCTGTCGATGCTCTAACTCTGCAGCGAGAGATTGGAGTCCACCCAATATCTCTCTACATATCCACAGCCCAATCCTCCGCGATACTGGTCCTGTGTAGCAGATAGTCCAGCTATTGACAATGCGTCAGCTCCTATGGTCCCAAGAGAAGTTCTGCACACCAACAAATGCTTCACAATGCTCGCCGAGTCATGACTCAAGATGGGTTCTGATGATATCCTGTAGACCTCACATAGGACAAACACATCACTTCTGCGGTATCATGAGTGCTGTCAGCTTGGATCAGTATTCAATATACTCTCAACGATAAGCTGGAGCGTCTATCTGTTTAGCCATGTTGATTAAAAATCATGATATAAAGATACAATCTCGATGTAAGCTCTTGTTAGTAAGAGAAATACCATATTCTAAACCAGTGTTCTTAGTTGTGGCTATATGTGAATTGAATCAGCCAAATAATACAGAAAAATAGTTCTGTACTGTATTTAGGATCAAAAAAATTGTCAACCATAGCGCGATCCGGGAGAGCAGACGTCAAGCTCATGTGCCTGTATGTATGAGGAACCACATGCATAGCATCGCAAAATCCTGAACGCTGCGTCGTAGATAACGATCATCTGATGTGCACAGATTCAGATAATGTCATACACTCGATTGATGTCTCGTGTGTGAAACCGTGTTACAACGTGTCTGTGTGTGTGAACCTGTAAACGTGTCTGTGTGTGTGAACCTGTAAACGTGTCTGTGTGTGTGACCTGTAAACGTGTCTGATGTGAACCTTAAACGTGTCTGTGTGTTGAACCTGTAACGTGTCTGTAGTGTGAACCTGTAAACGTGTCTGTGTGTGTGAACCTATAAACGTGTCTGTATGTGTGAACCTATAAACGTGTCTGTGTGTGAACCTGTAAACGTGTCGTGTGTGTGAACCTATAAACGTGTCTGTGTGTGTGAACGCTGTAACGTGTCTGTATGTGTGAACCTGTAAACGTGTCTGTGTGTGTGAACCTGTAACGTGTCTGTTGTGTGAACCTATAAACGTGTCTGTTGTGTGTGAACCTATAAACGTGTCTGTGTGTGTAACCTGTAAACGTGTCTGTGTATTGTGTGAACCTGTAAACGTGTCTGTATGTGTGAACCTGTAAACGTGTCTGTGTGTGAACCTGTAAACGTGTCTGTGTGTGTGAACCTATAAACGTGTCTGTGTGTGTGAACCTATAAATACGTGTCTGTATGTGTGAACCTGTAAACGTGTCTGTATGTGTGAACCTGTAAACGTGTCTGTGTGTGTGAACCTGTAAACGTGTCTGTGTGTGTGAACCTATAAACGTGTCTGTGTGTGTGAACCTGTAAACGTGTCTGTTGTGTGAACCTATAAACGTGTCTGTGTGTGAACCTGTAAACGTGTCTGTGTGTGTGAACCTGTAAACGTGTCTGTGTGTGTGTACCTGTAATACGATGTATCTGCATCCCAACCTATGTGTGAGAGGCCACAGTTATCGTAAAGCTTTGGTGTCTTGATGTGTGTATGAAACTTGGTTGCAATGAAGTTGGGGTAGCTGCTAGAAACAATAAACTAAGCGCCTGCATATGATAGATTGTAGATCTCATAGTATCCGGAACGGGTCTGGTGTCTAGTCCAGACTAGGCTATGGATAACCAAAACATGAGAATTGCTGTTCGTAGCTTGGTGGATGAATTGTAGCCCTTTAATAATTAACCCTGTAAGAGTGACCGTTCTATTCGTGTGCTGTGTATTAGTCTGTGCGTAGTGTTGAACACCGATGCTTCAAATGATCCAAAAACCTTGTTGAATCAGTTGATTCGCATCTTGAACTCAAAACTTGACGAGCAAAGTCGGTCAGGTCTGTATTCGTGGATTGAGAAGAGGTGGCTGTATAACATATAACGGGTTCTGTGATGATCCTGTGTGAGGTAAAATAAATTCACAGGTGCACACAGATGTAGGATAGGCCGTCGTTCTATATGTATGTGTGGCACTTTACTCCAATCTTTCTTCCTTTACTCTCTACAAAAGAGCCTTTCTGAGCCTCAACTCACGTCTGCTGCAGTACCGGTATGAATCTCTGCACCATGCACTAACTCCACTGCGCCTGTGTGCCTCTCCTCGACTTGCACCTTCTGATTTCCTGTTCTGTATCAAACATCATACAACAAGTGTTTCCAAGGCTCAATTGCTGTGCCAATGCAGAGCCCTGCTACAGCATTGCGTTGAGTCTGCTGCTACTTTTGTCCCATACCTGAGTAAAACCAGCCTTCCCGAGGCAGTTTCAGGTGTGCATATTTCCCCACCGTTTGTGCAGAGATTCGCACTACAAAGCGTGTCTGATGTGCGCACCACCTGATCATCACACACTCACTAGATGCATAAAATATTTTCATACTACCAGCCATCTCATGATATTCGTGCTTAGTACTCCACCGACCATCTCTTGAAAAGTGCTGATCAAGTGCTTCCTTCAGCTTCATCGTCTCTGCCTCTGTGCCCTGTATCATAGTAAGTCTTCTGTGTACATGTTGCAAGCGGCTAGTCTCGTCTAGTGTGCATCCAGTTTAGTATTGTTGGCTTTTTTCAAACTAGCGCGTCTCTATATCACACTTGTTCTTCCATCAGCCCTAGATATCGGTATATGGTTAACGTTTATATAAAGAAAGAAAAACTTAAATGTACAATGTATACACCTCGTATAAACTTTTCAAAAAATTATCACTCTACTGCAGGTTTGTTCTATTAGAAATAAGTTACCGGCGCTTTAATAGCGGTCATGTCTGGTGCAATCAGCAATGCTGATTTCATCAATGACACTACCCCCAGCTCGTCTATTTTATACACCATGCTAAGCTAGCTAGAGGTGAATACGCTAAAAGTAATTTATGTTGCTTGATACCAGCGACGGTCTGTCTGTGTGTGTAACCTCGTAAACGTGTCTGTCTGTGTGAACCTGTAACGTTGTCTGTGTCGTGTGAACACTAGAACGTGTCTTGCTGTGTGAACTATAAGACGTTCTGTCTGTTGAACCTGTAAAAACTGTGTTGGTTGAACCTGTAAACGATGCTTTGTGGTGTGAACGGTAAACGTCTCTCTAGTGTGAACCTGTAGCGTGTCTGTGTTACCTGTAAGACGTGCTGTGTAAAAAACGTGTCTGTGTGTGTTGCTGAAACGTTCTGTCTGGAACTGTAACGTGTCTTCGTCTGTGTGAACCTGTAAAACGTGTCTGTCTGTGTGAACCTGTAACTGTCTTCTTGTGAACCTGTAAATGTGTCGTTAACGTGTAACGCATCACTCCCCTTTCACCCCCGCATCCAGTCCTTTTTGTCCTGCTGTACTTGTAGATGTACAATGTACATGTATACTGTACTTGTATGCATTTATGAATTTCTGTCCTGCTGTACATATGTATGTAAATGTCTGTCTCTTTCTGTCCTGTTATACTTGTGAATGTCTGTCTGTATGTGTCTGTCCTTCCATTCCTGTGAATGTCTGTCTGTCTGTTCTGCCATTCCTGTGAATGTATGTCTCTCTGTCTGAAGTGCCATTCCTGTGAATGTATGTCTGTCTGTCTGTCTGAAGTGCCATTCCTGTGAATGTCTGTCTGTCTGAAGTGCCATTCCTGTGAATGTATGTCTGTCTGGCTGAAGTGCCATTGTGAATGTCTGTCTGTCTGAAGTGCCATTCCTGTGAATGTCTGTCCTGCTGTATCATTGTATATTTTTGCGTTTTGCTCGACTTCGTTTGTTCTTCAAGAACGAATGAGGCCTTCTTCACATCCAGGAAACCATGTACACTTGAGATTGGCTTTGAATCCTGTTTTCTATTTTACATTTGGATGTATATATATATACATACATACATACATATGTGTGTTTTGGTTTTTAGCCATTGTCATGGCTTAGTCCATGTACCTTGAGCCCACACAGTACTGTGCTTAGAATGTTTTCCTTTACTCCTCAGTCGTTTTTATTTTTAATTTCTAATTTAATTTTTTCTACTGTTTAGTTTGGTTTTTACAAGTCATAGATTTTGCTTTCTTATATCGAAAACGTCCCACACCTCCTTCACTCCTTTGTCCATATTTAACCTGACTTTAGTCTGGTTGCAGATATGGCGACTGGTTTTTCTCTGGAGTGTTTTGAGGTTTTGGCGAATTGGTGAATTGTACTTATGGTGGTGTTCTTAAGGCGACACGGATGTTGGTCTGCATGCTTGCTTACGTCGCTTTGTACTGGGTCATGCAGAGTATATCTCGTGTGCTTGGCCCCATGGATCATACGCACATGTTAATCCTCTACCTGTGCCTACATTTCCTTTACATCGCCTTGCTGATTCTATTTTGATAATTTTGCTGTCATTGGAAGTGTTTAGTTCATGCTAATTTCGGTTCAAACAAAATACTTTAGACCGAATGTTATTATTTTCACGCTTGCAGCCTCTGTCTCTTTCTGTCCTGATTTAGTCTTCAAAATTACTTTCTACTTTTTGCGTTTGCTGAGAAATCGGTTATTTCATCAAACTCGTGACGTTTGCATCCAAATATCTTTAGGATTTACCCTGGTGATTTATAATAAATCCAAATATCTTTAGGATTTACCCTGGTGATTTATAATAAATCCAAATATCTTTAGGATTTACCCTGGTGATTTATAATTAATCCAAATATCTTTAGGATTCTCCTTGGTGACTTACAATCTATACAAATATCTTTAGGATTTACACTGGTGATTTATAATAAATCCAAATACCTTTAGGATTTTCCCTGATGATTTATAATAAATCCAAATATCTTTAGGATTTACCCTGGTGATTTATAATAAATCCAAATATCTTTAGGATTTACCCTGGTGATTTATAATTAATCCAAATATCTTTAGGATTCTCCTTGGTGATTTACAATCTATACAAATATCTTTAGGATTTCCACTGGTGATTTATAATAAATCCAAATATCTTGAGGATTTTCCCTGGTGATTTATAATTAATCCAAATATCTTTAGGATTCCCCTTTGTGATAATGCATCCATGAGGATTTTCCCTGGTGATAATTAATTACAGATGAAGAAAATAAACTTGCCTTTTGTAAACATTATGTCATTGACCTCAAAATGTTATTTTGGTAAGTTAGCTGCAGTATGTATTTTTGGTTCATACCTAAATTAATTTACATAATTTAATCATTCATGTGTATGGATGATTTTGAAGAATAAGAAAACAAAAAACAAAATGTAGTTTGGTGGAAGGTTTTCGTCAGTTGGTGAGCAAGTTGTGACTTGAAGTAAAGGGTGGAGATGAAATCTCATTACCCTAGGTTGTATATTTGGATCTTGCAGATATGCAACATTGTCAGCAACGTTAAAGATTTGCCATTGAGTCATGGCTCCCATCTTTGTGACGATTCTTAAGGGGCTCGTGCATCGTAATTTTGGAAAAATAATACAACTGGATGATGATCCTGAAAATATGCTTTTGTCACACCATTTGTGGTTCCTGATCATTCTTTGGAAACTCCTTGTGTTTCATGGCACAATGGGTGTGAACATTATTCCTCTTTTAGTGAGACAATAATGGTGCCCAGGTCAACCCCTCAATACCACATCTTAAGGGAAATGGGATTTCCTTTGCCATTTATTTTTTGCGTTTCTCTTTTTATATTAGGCGAGCAGATAACCAGGTTCCATCAGGCTGTTGTCAGGGAAGTCATTCCCAATAGTGTGGAATATTTATGGAGTTGGACAGGAATGTTCTTTAACAGCATAATGGCAGGGACCCGTGTAAATTCCACATCATGTAAAATGTGACCAGCTCAACCCCTCCTCCTTTAAGTCTGCATCCCCCCCCCTTCCAAGTCTAATTCCACATCGCAGCCTCCATCCCAACACATCCCTGCCTCCATCCCAACTCCATTTCCCATCCCTCCCCCCTCCCAACTCCATTTCTGCACCCTACCCCTCCCAACTCCATTTCTGCATCCCTACCCCCTCCCAGCTCAATTCTGCATCCCTCCCCTCCAAACTCCATTCTGCATCCTCCCCCTCCAAATTCCATCATCCCTCCCCCTCCAAACTCCAATTCTGCATCCCTCCCCCTCCAAACTCCAATTCTGCATCCCTCCCCCTCCCAAATCCAACTCGGCATCCCTCCCCCTCCCAAATCCAACTCGGTATTCCTCCCCCCTCCCAACTGCAGGTTGGCATCCCTCCCCCTCTCCCAAATGCAGGTCGGCATCCTCCCTCCCCCCCTCCCCTCCCTCCCCCCTCCAACTCCAATTCTGCATGCCCCGATGAACTCCAAGTCTGCATCCCTCTCCCCTTCCTCGCACGATTGACTCGAAGACTGATTAGACCTGTAGTGACAACGAGCCAATATGGAAGGTATCATTCTGGTTTCCAGTGTTTCATTATACTTTGCCACTGAAGGTAAGGAGGTTATTATTTTTTTTGTTTTTTTATTTTTTTTTTTTCTATTTTTTTGTTCTTTTGTCATTTTTTTTGTTTTTTGTATGTTTTGTTATTTTTTTTTCTTGTTTTATTTTGTATCTTGTTTTTTTTTTTTAGTCTTTTTTTTTGCTTGTTGTTTGATTTATTTGTTTTTTTATGTTTTATCTTGTTTTTTGTTTTACCTACTTTTTTTGAATTGTTTGCGTTTCTGTTTGTTGTTGTTTGCTTATGTTGTTTCTTGTTATTTGTGTTTCTATTTTTTTTTTTCTTATTATTTTGTGTGCTTGTTTTTTGTTGTTTTCTTTTTTTCTGTTGGTTATTTTGTTACCTGTTTGTATGTTTTGTTTTGTGTGGTAGTTGTGTTTGTGTCATCTGTTTTTTCTGTTTTGTTATTTTATTTTCTGCTTTTATTTGTTTATTGTAGTTTATTCGTTTTTTTTCTTTTTATATATTTTTTTTTGTACTTGTTGTTTTTTCTGTTTTCTGATTTTGATTCTGTCTTTTTTATCTGTTTTTGCTTTGTTTTTTCTTTTTTTGTTGTTATGCTTTTGTGTTGTTTTTCTTTTTTTGTTTCTTTCTTCTTTTTGTGTCATCTTTTTTGTATTTTTTTTGTTTTTTGTGTGTTATGTTTTTTTTTTATTGTCTTATTTTTGTGTTTCTTTTTGTGCTTGTTTTTGTTTGTGATTTGTTTTTTTTTTTGTTTTTATTTATTTCGTGTTTGTTTTGCTTGTTTTTTCTTTAGTTTTTTTGTTTTGTCGTCTTGTTCACACTTCTGTTTGTCTGCTTGTGTCTGTTTGTGGAGAGGATATTTCAAAATATTATCGATGGATCCGGATGAAATTTTTGTGAACCGGTTCGGTGTGTGACGAGGATGAACTGATTAGATTTTGGTGAAGATCCGGATCCGGATCCGACCACGAGAATTAAAAAACTGATTCCAACATTGAGAGATAGGGCCAAAAATAATATTTGTTTCAGCCACGGGTATTGAGACACCAGTTTTCCACTCAGGGGGATTAATCCCCGGTTGTCCTCGGAAGAGCCGGACCTGGGGCCACCGCTCACAATTAACTGTTGTGGTAGTGGATTGTTTAGAACCACGAACGCCACCCAGTTAACAACGAGTTCCAGTGTCTACGTCTAATTATGCCGTTTAATTGGAGGTCACGTGGTTACCTGAGCGGGGAGCGCGCCCTCGGCAAAGCACCAATGTTATCTCGATTAGATTTTAATTAGGCGGCCGAGCGTTTTAACCGCTGGTGCGTGCCGACTATTTTCGTCAAACTCTGTGTAATTACCTCCCAGTCTATCTAGGTTCGGCAATGCTAGACCAATGGAAGGAAAGGACAAACACGGACAGGTTGGAAAGTCAACAAATGATTTATTAAAATAAAAAATAAAAAGAACTTTTTATTTTCTGAGGTAAATAAATGAATAAATTCCAAAGCAATCGAAATGAATAGTTAAGAGACAAAGAGCAGATGCTTATCGGGGGGTTGACTTACTTACAACTATACACAGACAAGGGTATCCAGCAGATCATTCGGGGGGAAGAGTCGTCTCGCTCACCACGAGAGTAGTCGTCCGTGAAGTAAAATGTCCTGAAATGTGTGCGTGTGTGTCCCCGTCCGTCGCCAGCACCCAGCCTTGCCGTGCACCCATTCGCCAACAGCCTTGGATGCCAGTCGACGTCTGGGGGAGGGGGGCACCAAGATCGTCTGTCGCGGGTTTAGACCCTGGTGCTGTAACCGGGCAAGTCCCACACTTCACAAAACTGTTGACATCCAGTGATCCACACGGGCCGTCGGTGACTGACCCGCGCCTCACTCGTTGGTGACCGACCCATGCCTCACTTATCGGTGCTGCTCACACCCACACGCGCACCACACGCTCACTTGCGCGCTCGCACGTTTCCCCGCTTGCACGCTTCCTCGCTTGCATGCTTCCTCTCTGGCTCGCTTCCTCACTTGCATGCTTCCTCTCTAGCTTGCTTCTTCCCTTGCGCGTTTCAACTCTCGCTTTCTTTTTGGCTCACTTGTCCGCTTCTTGCTCACTTCTCTTCTCGCGCACTTCCTCTCTCAGAACGGACCTCCAATTCTTTTTATATCTGCGGCCCATCTCGGCGGCGCAGAGTCCCCCCAAGCTCACCCCGTCCCACTTGCGCACTGTTACCATGACAACCCCGGCTCTCAAAAAAAAGGCGGGCGTCGGCGCTCGTGCATAAACTTTGCTGAGGAAAAATAAGGGCACGTGCCAATGCTTGCAAAAGAAATGTGTTTGTAAACGTGTCTGTCGTAAAGAAAAAAAGCTTCCCATAAGAGAGGGGATCCATTCTTCACCCTTCTCAACGCATCACATTTAAAATCCGATTAGACATGGGGATGGGGCTAATCTGAACATGCATTTAGGGAAATAACTGTCTGAGGACCTCTGTGTGGATGCATTCATCAGACCGGATTCTGAAATCCGTAAGTTCAATATACAGTATATATAGAATGTTATTTCAAAAATGTATTGGGCTCGATTATGTTGTCGTTGATTAGGCATTGTGTGGCGGAGGTATGCACTCTACCGAGTGCCCTTCTAATTTTCGTTTTCAGTGTTTCATTATTTCCGTTCATTTGTTCTCCTAATTCTCCAAATTACTTGTGAAATTGGGACAATATGGAAGACTATGTGACGTCAAGAGCCTTCCCTCGTTGAAGGCCATGGCACAATCCTCCAGGGTTCCGTGCTCAGTGAGCCCTCACTTCCGATCACGTCGAATGTATATATATTAAATAAAAATCTGCTTTCGATTCGTAATTGTATCGTCCCATTTTTAGTCACCTCCAACTTGCCACGGATGCATCAGAAAGGAGTTTGTATTAAGATCCGTTTGTGGGAGAAATCATTTGTTTCCAAAAGAATGGTATTCTGATTTTAGATGTGTGTGTGTGTAATATAATAATGTGTGTAATAATGATGCATATAAATAATATATTACTTCCGGTAGAAGTGTAAACCAACGACTCTGAGCATATACACCACATGCGCAACAAAAATGAATATATCGGTATCTGAAAACCGTCGCATCCACTGTCTGGACCCAAGAGTTCCTAAATGAGGTATCATTGAGCATCGCACGTGCTGTGGTTATGAAGTTTACCCCGTTCAGAGGCGATCTGGCAACTTGCGTACACATACATAAACCTGGTTTTGTTGAAGACTTCAAATATAATGGCCAGAAAGCAACAGCACTACATACAGAGTGTCATCAAGTACACAACACAAACACAAAACGAGAATGCCACTCAGAAGAGCACACGCCTCTGCCAGGCTGAACAGTTTCTGTTTTGTATCCCACTGATGGGCCGGATTTGGATCCAGACCTGAACCGAAATCAAATCGGCTTATTATTATCCAATCGACTGATTCACCTAGTTTTGTCATAACTAGTCCACAAGTTTTTGAAATATGCTATCTATCGTACGTTTTTGGCCCCACCTCTCTATGGTGAAGAATTGGGTAAAAAAATAAATAAATTCTCAGATCCGGATCCGGATCCTCACCAAAATCGAATCTTCATCCTCGTCATGCACCCAAACTGTCCACTAAGTTTTGTCCGAATCCATCCATAACTTTTTTGAGATATCGGGTTAAATATCGTTTTTAGCCCCATTACTCAATGGTGAAGAATCATTGAAATTCTCGGATCTGGAATCTCACCAAAATCGAATCGATTCTTCCTTGTCACACACACACCATTTGTCCACCGAGTTTCGTCCGAATCCGTCCACAACTTTTTGAGATATCCTGCTCACAGACAAACAGACAGACATGGGTGAAAACATAATGTCCTTCCACCTTCAGTGGTGGAGGTAATGAGCGGAAAACACCAGATGAAGTACAAAGCGGATAAAAATAAAAACTATTTGAGTAGATACAGAGCCAACATGCACTGTAAATATATAAAAAAAACTTCCTGCATAATGTTTTGAAAGGCGATGTGGAATGTCAAAAATATGGTTTGGATGTAACAACAGGTATTGATAAACAATTTTCTTCTTTAATATAAGAACTTCAGAGTGGAGAGAGACTTGAGACAGAATTCCAGAATTCCAGAAATGAAACGCTTTTAAAGAAACTTGTGCAGCGTGTTTCTGAAGTGCGGAATTGTCGGGATATTTATTTTACAACATCCATTGTAATGATTGTTCAGATTGTGAGGCACTGACATGGACGGATCCACGTGTCAATTCTTGTGTCGGTTTCTTTGAACGTTTCTTCACATTGACATCGATCTTGGCATGTTACGTTTCTGATTTCAATCTTTCGATCTTCAACAGTACATGGTCTCGTGGTAAAAGCACTGATTTCAGGTATTTCCCCAAGGTAAAAAATGTTAAGTGCCGTTGTATCTTGACGAGGTGGGGCCGTTCTGTCGGTCCACAATGTCCTCTCCACCTCAAAGGCATCATCTCTAAAAAAAAAACTAAGATTCTGGACTTTTGAAACACTGATAGAAGATAACTGAGAAGTGTTCATCATGACAGGCCTGCTCCCAGCAGACATTGCTGTTATTCCATATACCTGTGGGGATGGAGGGGTGGGGTGACGCACGGTTCTGATGACTGGTTGGGGGTGTTTCCACAGTTGTGTGGCTTTACCGTAACACCTTCACATGTGTTGACTCTATCACGTCGGGATTATACCGTCTGATTAAAAACAACAACAACCTTTGCTGTACAACTTTTTCTAAATTAACAACAACAATGGCCAACAGTGCTTTTGACTCGACATGTTGTGATCTACAATGTCAAAGCATATTATGATGAATTTTGTGAATGGACCTCTTATTAAATGCTTTGAAGTTTGATTTATTTTAATTGTAGAAAAGTTGACCCACTCTCGGGTTTGTTTATTTATTTTAAATCTCCTGAGGGTTTTTTTTTTTTGAGACATTCCTATTCCTAAATTACACGAATGACGTATTGAATGATGGAGCCGGTGATTTTTCGAGATCACAGCAAATGGATGGAATTCACGGAATCGGTGACTTGAAATGAAAAACTGAATGTGACGTAGAAAAAAAGGGAATGTGTTGAATTACCGAGAAAATTCAAGGTCATGGTGAATTGCTCGCTTGCTTATTATCCAATCATGCGGCTCGACACTTCTTACAAATGAACTTTCACCACTTTTGGTGGTGTTGGGCCCACGTTCCGATTTTATTCCAAGTGATCTTCATTCCTTTCATTTCCCACTCGATGGTACACCGCACCGGGTCTTTCTTGCCCATGCAACCATTCCCTTCCCATCAGGTGCCCAACATATCAGTGAAATTGGATTTGGAAGTCATCCCACTTTGTTGAAAATTCAACGAAAATATTCCCTGAAAATATGATGGTCAGTGAAAACAAGAGTGCAAGGAAATTATGTACAGGAGGAGGCCTTTCGGTCCATCATGCCTGCACCACACCATTACCAGATTTTTAATAAATCCATCCATACCCCTTCCCTTCGTGTGCAGCCTTTTGGCTGCTCCACTGGTACTCTTTTCACCGACCTCGGAAGGATGACAGGCTGAGTCAACCCCCTGGTGTTAATTCGGCGGCCAACGGGGCTTGAACTCAGGACTCTAGGATCCTAAGCCACCACCCTAACCACTAAGTCAACACCAGGTTTATGAAATGTTGGTCATCACATGCGCATGCGGACACCTTTGGAGAAACTTTACTTTTTCGGTGAAAAAAAAAATCATCGAAATACAGACTGTGAATTTGTCCAAAAAAAAAAATTCTCAAACAAAACGGGCCTTGATGTGCTTATCAATGTTCAGCACATCTTGCCACGTCTGCGTACTTTCTTTGTCGGTGAGTGTACATGGACATCATCATCGTACGAAAATAGCGTGTTGGTTTGTATGTCTGTCCACTTCTCCACTCTACCAGCTGGGCTGATCTCCACCAAATTTTGCATGCGTGCTCCAGGTAGCCAGGGGCAGGTTATGGGCACAAAAGTAATTCTCCCCAAACCACTTCCCATGAGGGTGGGTTGATAGTTTGCGATTTTTCACCTGTGCATGTGACACATTTCAAGTTGTTTACCGACGCCTGTTGGAGGGAGGGGGTATTACTAGACACGGGTAGAAAATGAATTTCTCCCACACCACCCCCCCTCCTCCTCTCCCCTATCCTTCTCCCACCCTAAATACGTAATACTTTATATAAGAAATCTCTTTCAAAGCAATGTTCTTTCCATTCATTTTCATAAACACCTGAAAACGAGAACGTTTCTTTGTGCGATCAGATTTTTCTGTCACGTGCATCCTTTATTTATTTAATTTGGGGGGGGGCTGTTCAAATTACAAATTTGCTCTGCAAAGTCGATTTTGCAATGGAAAGAGATGAATAGCCAAACTGGCTGTTAAGAGGTCAGCCAGGATGACAAGCACCACAGTCCATAGAGAGGGAATGCTATCACGAGTCACGTTTCACTGTCATTTCGTTATTCTTTGACTTTTTTTTTGTACTCTGTTCCACTTTAAAGAAACTATATCCATTGTTCATCACCTTCTTCTACATTTTTATTAATTGAAGGAGTTTGTTTTTAATTAAACCCGGACTGTGTTTCAGGAGCTTGTGCAATTTTTCATCAGTCCGTCTCGTCTGTCCATTGACATTTGAAAAATCCATGAAACCGATTGTGGGATTTCTCATAAAAACTGATTTAGAGAGTGAAATAGTTCACGTGAGATTGTGAGATATCTCAATTGTTATCAATCTTGAATGATTCATCATGAGGGAAAGTAATTCTTGACATGATCATACCTGTACACTGCTCAGTGGAGCACTCCATGGTATACTTAGTGAATTCTTCTGAATCGCATTAAAACAAACTTGTATCAGTATATATATATATATATACACTATGTTGTTGCGGATCTGGGATTGAGCTTCACTACGAGGGGGAGTGCTCAGGTTCCTCCCGTACGTCCAGTCCTGAGGCCACCAGCTGCAGACAACTTCCCGGCCCAGCTGGTTGCTAGTCAACCACAAACACCGATTGGTACCGTCAATCCTGGCAGGGTTCTCATGACTTCACGTGTTACCTTTCCGATGGATTGACAGGATCAAGGGGGGGCTCGTGTCCTCAATACGTACTGCCTTATAGTACCTGTTCAGGTGCAGCCGAGTGGCGTGTAAAGCCAATTGGTGGGGGTAAAACTTCCCGACGAACAATACTTGTACACTTAAGATTTGTCTCCCGACTATCACTATCCTTCTCTGTTTCACTTACTGCTCTCCCAATTCTACAAACTTTATAGCTTTCTTTGACTATCTTAACCCTTGCCATGAGGCCATGACATCCGAACACCCTCAAGCAGAATTTCTCTATCTCGGAGACTTCAATGTACACAACATAGAGTGGCTGAAATCTGTCCCACGGATGCTGGGAGATTGAAGCTCATACATTTTTCCATTCTTAATGATTTGGAACAAATTATCACCCACCCTACCCAATCCCAGATTGTCATGACCACACTACCAATACTACTACACAATTTCACCTCCAAGTGGTTCTTCTGACCACAATCTTGTGAACATCACTTTCCTTACCACCACTTATTCTCCTTCGACTGCTCCGACGAAACGCCAGTATTGGCATTTTAATAATGATGACTGGACTGGTTTACGAAACTTCTTCTCTGACTTTCCCTGGAAAGACTACTGCCTCTCCTCGAGCGATGCCTCTATCTCTGTTGAACATATAGCTGAGGTTATTGTTGCAGGAATGGAGGCTTATATCCCCTTCTCTTTCAAGTCTATCTCTCCTACCAATTATTGGTTCAATAATTCCTGCTCTGCAGCCATTCGTGCAAGGGATGCCACATATTGGACATGGAAAAACTCTTCTTCCTCTGACTCACATATCTGCCAGAAATCATCGCAAACATGTTATTAGTGAAGCGAAGCATTCCTTTATTCAAAATAAATGTGCCAACCTCTCATCTTCTTCCACTAATAGATCTTTCTGGTCCT